>JAJQKJ010000814.1:0-122500 GCA_029574335.1 Rana kukunoris
TACTTTTATTTTGATAAATCCACAGAAAGGTGTTGCTAGTGAGTTTGTTAAACTAGACATTTCATTTAAATGCATTTATTAATAATAATAATATATTGAATACATTTTTTTAAATATTATACTGTGTTACTGTTTTTTTTATTATTATTAAATATTATTTGAATAATTACATTTTTCTTATTAACTGTTTATTATTTTGAATACATTTTACTTTTTTATTAAATATTATTATTTTGAAGAATTTTTACTTTGTTATTAAATATTTGAAGAATTTACTTTTTTTTATTATTTTTAATAATTTTTAAGTTTTCATTAAATATTATATGAATAATTTAATAACTGTTATTTTGAATATATTTACTTTTTTTTATCAAATATTATTTAATTGAATACATTTACTTTTTTATTATTTGAATACATTTACTTTATTTTTTATTAAATGTTATTTGAATAATTACTTTTTCTTATTAACTGTTTATTATTTTGATTACATTTTACTTTTTTATTAAATATTATTTGAAGAATTAACTTTTTTTTTTTTTTTAATTAAATATTATTATTTTGAAGAATTTTTACCTTGTTATTAAATATTTAAAGAATTTACTTTTTTTTATTATTTTGAAGAATTTTTACTTTTTCGTTAAATATTATATGAATATTTTTTTTATTAACTGTTATTTTGAATATATTTACTTTTTTTATCAAATATTATTTAATTGAATACATTTTACTTTTTTATTATTTGAATACATTTACTTTATTTTTTATTAAATGTTATTTGAATAATTACATTTTTCTTATTAACTGTTTATTATTTTGATTACATTTTACTTTTTTATCAAATATTATTTGAAGAATTAACTTTTTTTTTTAATTAAATATTATTATTTTGAAGAATTTTTACTTTGTTATTAAATATTTGAAGAATTTACTTTTTTTTTATTATTTTTGAAGAATTTTTACGTTTTCGTTAAATATTATATGAATATTTTTTTTATTAACTGTTATTTTGAATATATTTACTTTTTTTTATCAAATATTATTTAATTGAATACATTTACTTTTTATTATTTGAATACGTTTACTTTATTTTTATTAAATGTTATTTGAATACATTTCACTATTTTATTATTATTATTATTATATTATTTATTTTCAATAAATTTACTTTAAAAAAAAATATTATTATTTTAAATACATATTTTACTTTTTTTTTTGTAATTAAATATTATTTGAATAATTAACCCCTTCTTATTAACTGTTTTATTATTTTGAATACATTTAATTTTTTTTTTAAATATTATTTTGAATAATTCTTTTAACTATTATTTTCAATATATTAACTTTTTTATCAAATATTATTAGAATATGTTTATTATTTATTTGAATATATTTACTTTGTTTTTTTAAATGTTATTATTTGAATACATTTCTACTTTATTATTATTATATTACATTTAATTTTTTATAAAATTTCTTAAATTTCATACATAACCACATAAGGACCGAGCCTGTTTTTTAAAAATAATAATAATTATTTTTTTTGCTAAAAAATTACGTAGAACCCTCCAAACATTATACGTTTTTTTGTTTGTTTTGCCTCTGGCACGCTAGAGAATAAAATGGCGGTCGTTGCAATACTTTTTGTAATTACACTTTTCTGACAGTAGAGGGCGCACCGGCCCCATCAGTCCATCATCTACACACCTTAGATTAGAGGAAGGGCTGCTTTTGCTCTCCATGCCGGTTCTGGGGGGGGGCAGAAATGACAGAACCCGCCAGGATCAGCATAGCAGCCAGGCAGCGAGCATTTTCAGGGCAGTATAGGGAGGGCTACCCCAACCCCCCCCCCCCCCCCCCCCCCCCCCGCCTGGCTGTCTGGATGTGTAACTGAGATTTCTGTCCCCAGGTGATCAGCTTTTGGAGGCGGCGCGGAGCAGCAACTTCACTTCCAGGAAGTGGACAGGTGAGCGTCAGAAGATCTCCACCACCAGGGGGGGCACTGCACTGCCCATCCATGTTCCCAGGGCCCCACAGTGATAGGGGGCCCCTTCCGAGAGTCCCCATCTTCCTACAGTGCCCCCCCCGAACCTCCCACAGTACCTCAGGCCCCCCGAGAGTCCCCATCTTCCTACAGTGCCCCCCCCCCGAACCTCCCACAGTGCCTCAGGCCCCCCGAGAGTCCCCAACTTCTACAGTGCCTTCCAACCTTCCACAGTACCTCAGGCCCCCCGAGAGACCCCAACTTCCTATAGTGCCCCCCGAACCTCCCACAGTGCCTCAGGCCCCCCGAGAGTCCCCAACTTCCTACAGTGCCCCCCCCCCGAACCTCCCACAGTGCCTCAGCCCCCCGAGAGTCCCCAACTTCTACAGTGCCTTCCAACCTTCCACAGTACCTCAGTCAGGCCCCCCCGAGAGACCCCAACTTCCTATAGTGCCCCCCAACCTCCCACAGTGCCTCAGGCCCCCCGAGAGTCCCCAACTTCCTACAGTGCCCCCCCCCCCGAACCTCCCACAGTGCCTCAGGCCCCCCGAGAGTCCCCAACTTCCTACAGTGCCCCCCCCCCGAACCTCCCACAGTGCCTCAGGCCCCCCGAGAGTCCCCAACTTCCTACAGTGCCCCCCCCCCGAACCTCCCACAGTGTCCTCAGGCCCCCCGAGAGTCCCCAACTTCCTACAGTGCCTCCCCCCCCCCCGAACCTCCCACAGTGCCTCAGGCCCCCTGAGAGACCCCAACTTCCTATAGTACCCCCCCGAATCTCCCACAGTGCCTCAGGCCCCCTGAGAGTCCCCAACCTCCCACAGTGCCCCCCCCCGAATCTCCCACAGTGCCTCAGGCCCCCGAGAGACCCCAACTTCCTATAGTACCCCCCCGAACCTCCCACAGTGCCCCCCCCCGAATCTCCCACAGTGCCTCAGGCCCCCTGAGAGACCCCGACTTCCTATAGTGCCCCCCCGAACCTCCCACAGTGCCTTCCAACCTTCCACAGTACCTCAGGCCCCCTGAGAGTCCCCAACTTCCTACAGTGCCCCTCCCACAGTACCTCAGCCCCCCGAGAGACCCCAACTTCCTACAGTGCCCCCCCCCCCCCGAACCTCCCACAGTGCCTCAGGCCCCCCCCGAGAGTCCCAACTTCCTACAGTGCCTTCCAACCTTCCACAGTGCCTCAGGCCCCCCGAGAGACCCCAACTTCCTATAGTGCCCCCCCGAACCTCCCACAGTGCCTCAGCCCCCCGAGAGTCCCCAACTTCCTACAGTGCCCCCCCCCGAACCTCCCACAGTGCCTCAGGCCCCCGAGAGACCCCAACTTCCTATAGTGCCCCCCGAACCTCCCACAGTGCCTCAGGCCCCCCGAGAGTCCCCAACTTCCTACAGTGCCCCCCCCCCCGAACCTCCCACAGTGCCTCAGGCCCCCCGAAGTCCCCAACTTCTACTACAGTGCCTTCCAACCTTCCACAGTACCTCAGGCCCCCCGAGAGACCCCAACTTCCTATAGTGCCCCCCGAACCTCCCACAGTGCCTCAGCCCCCCGAGAGTCCCCAACTTCCTACAGTGCCCCCCCCCCGAACCTCCCACAGTGCCTCAGGCCCCCCGAGAGTCCCCAACTTCCTACAGTGCCCCCCCCGAACCTCCCACAGTGTCTCAGGCCCCCCGAGAGTCCCCAACTTCCTACAGTGCCTCCCCCCCCCGAACCTCCCACAGTGCCTCAGGCCCCCTGAGAGACCCCAACTTCCTATAGTACCCCCCCGAATCTCCCACAGTGCCTCAGGCCCCCTGAGAGTCCCCAACCTCCCACAGTGCCCCCCCCCCGAATCTCCCACAGTGCCTCAGCCCCCTGAGAGACCCCAACTTCCTAGAGTCCAACCTCCCACAGTGCCCCCCCCCCCGAATCTCCCACAGTGCCTCAGGCCCCCTGAGAGACCCCGACTTCCTATAGTGCCCCCCCGAACCTCCCACAGTGCCTTCCAACCTTCCACAGTACCTCAGGCCCCCTGAGAGTCCCCAACTTCCTACAGTGCCCCTCCCACAGTACCTCAGGCCCCCCGAGAGACCCCAACTTCCTACAGTGCCCCCCCCCCCGAACCTCCCACAGTGCCTCAGGCCCCCCGAGAGTCCCCAACTTCCTACAGTGCCTTCCAACCTTCCACAGTGCCTCAGGCCCCCTGAGAGTCCCCAACTTCCTACAGTGACCCCCCTGAACCTCCCACAGTACCTCAGGCCCCCCGAGAGTCCCCAACTTCCTACAGTGCCCCCCCCCAAAGCTCCCACAGTGCCTCAGGCCCCCTGAAAGTCCCCAACTTCCTACAGTGCCCCCCCCAACCTCCCACTGTGCCTGAGGCCCCCTGAGAGTCTCTGACTTCCTACAGTGCCCCCCCAAACCTCCCACATTGCCTCAGGGCCCCTGAGAGTCCCCAACTTCCTACAGTGCCCCTCCCACAGTGCCTCAGGCCCCACGAGAGTCCCCAACTTCCTAAAGTGCCTCCCGAACTTCCCCCCAGTGCCTTGGGCCCCCTAAAAGTCCCCAACCTCTTACAGTGCCCCCCCCCCCTGAACCTTCCACAGTGCCTCAGGCCCCCTGAGAGTCCTCAACTTCCTACAGTGCCCCCTGAACCTCCCACAGTGCCTCAGGCCCCCTGAGAGTCCCCAACCTCCTACAGTGCCCCCCCTGAACCTCCCATAGTGCCCCCGAACCTCTTACAGTACTTCAGGCCCACTGAGAGTCCCCAACTTCCTACAGTGCCCCCCTGAACCTCCCACAGTGCCTCAGGCCCCCTGAGAGTCTCTGACTTCCTACAGTGCCCCCCGATCCTCCCACATTGCTTCAGGCCCCCTGAGAGTCCCCAACCTCCCACAGTGCCCCCCGAACCTCCCACAGTACCTCGTGCCCCCCCCCCCCACCTCCCTCAGCCCCACGAGAGTCCCCAACTTCCTAAAGTGCCTCCCGAACTTCCCCCCAGTGCCTTGGGCCCCCTAAAAGTCCCCAACCTCTTACAGTGCCCCCCCCTGAACCTTCCACAGTGCCTCAGCCCCCTGAGAGTCCCCAACTTCCTACAGTGCCCCCCTGAACCCCCGCAGTGCCTCGGGCCCCCTGAGAGTCCCCAACTTCCTACAGTGCCCCCTGAACCTCCCGCAGTGCCTCGGGCCCCCTGAGAGTCCCCAACCTCCCATAGTGCCCCCGAACCTCTCACAGTACTTCAGGCCCCCTCAGAGTCCCCAAACTTCCTACAGTGCCCCCCCGAACCTCCCCCCCCCCCCGCGTTTGTATCTTTTCTAGCTGATTCTAACCAGAAGCTTCTCATTTCAGGTTACTGCGGGAGGAGGTGGACCCCAACACTCGGCACAAGCTGGGCTGGACCCCCCTCATGGTGGCGGCGATGTCAAGAAATCAGAGGTACGAGGACCGGGGGGGGGGGGGACGGGGCGACTCTTTAGACTTTTGAAGCGTGACACGTTGGGTATCAATTTACTTGGCGTAACATTGTCTTTCACATAGAGCTGGCTGATTTTTATTTTATTTTTTTCCTAAAAAAAATCTGCAATTCTTTTCTTCTTTTTTAAAAAAAAAAAAAAATCGATTTACGATTCAAATACATTTTTTTTTTTTTTTTTTATTGAGGGACACCGCGCCAGTCTTGAGGCGAGGCCTAGTTCGCGGTGTGCGGCCAGCGGCTCGATTATCCAAAAATCTATTTTTTTTTTCAAATTTTCTTTATTTTTTATTTTCTTAAGGGTTGGGCCGTTTTGGTTAGGGGTTAGAGCAGTGATGGAGAACCTCGGCACCCCAGCTGTTTTGGAACTACATTTCCCATGATGCTCCGCTACACTGCGGAGTGCATGAGGATCATGGGAAATGTAGTTCCAAAACATCTGGGGTGCCGAGGTTCCCCATCACTGGGTTAGAGGATTAGGGTTTCCCATTGAAGAATAAGGTTAGGACTCGGGAATTGGAACAGGGACCCCCCCCCCCAGAGGTCAGAGGTCAAAGGTCACGGGGGCGTGGCTTACCCACCCTCACCAAAGTGTACCGCCTACCCCCAACTAAGTCGGGGGAATGAACAAGTCTGCGAAAGCCTTGGATTTTGGGGTAATTTGAATCGATTTGACCCAACAACTCCATTTTAAATCGAAACGATTTTTTTTTCCCAGCCCTACTTTCACAATATAAAAAGAAATTGAGCTAACTTTACTGTGTTTTTATTTTATTTTTTATGTGGATTTTTTTTTTTCTGCAAAATAAATAAAGTGCGCTTGTGAGACCACTGCGCAAATACAGTGTGACATAAAGTTTTCCAACGACCGCCATTTTATTCTCTAGGGTGTCTGAATATTTAATGTTTGGGGGTTCTAAGTAATTTCCTAGCAAAAAATAAATAAAAATGATTTTAACACCAAGTCTGAAATCTAGGCCTTAAAGTGGTTAAAAAAAAAATTAATAATACATTTTATATAATAAATATATACTGTATATAATTTTTACTTAGTAGTTTGGCTTATGCTTTTTTTACTTATTTCGGTCGGGTAATATAATGATGATAATAATAATAATACATTTTTTATAATTATTATAATAATATTTTTTTTAAATGTATTTCTTTTTTTTTTATTATTGCTAATAATAATAATAATAAAAAAAAAGAAATGCATTTAAAAAATGTTTTGTTATTAATATACTAATATTTTTTTTAAATGCATTTCTTTTTTTTATTATTATTATTAATAATAATAATAATATAATAATAAAAAAAGAAATACATTTAAAAAAAAATATTATTATTATAATAATAATACTTTTTAAAAAAAATGTTTTTATTATTATTGCTAATAATAATAATAAAAAAAAGACATTTAAAAAAAATATTATTATAATAATAATAATAATAAAACATTTTTTAAATGTATTTATTTTTTATTTTTATTATTATTATTATTAGCAATAATAAAAAAAAAGAAATACATTTAAAAAAAATGTATTATTATTATAATATTTTTTTTTAAATGTATTTCTTTTTTTTATTATTAATAATAATAAAATAATAAAAAAAATAAATACATTTAAAAAAAATATTATTATAATAATACATTTTTTTTTAAATGTATTTCTTTTTTTTTATTATTATTATTATTATTGCTAATAATAATAATAATAATAATAATAATAAAAAAAGAAATACATTTAAAAAATGTTTTATTATTATTATTATAATAATATGTGTTTTAAATGTATTTCTTTTTTTATTATTATTATTATTATTATTATTAATAATAATAATAATAATAATAATAATAATAAAAAAAGACATTTAAAAAAAATATTATTATAATAACAATAACATTTTTTTTAAATGTATTTATTGTTTATTATTATTATTATTTTTGTTTCTATACCCGACCAAAATAAGTAAAAAAAAGCATAAGCCAAACTACTATAAGTAAAAATTATATACAGTATATATTATATAAAATGTATTATTATTTTTTTATATATATATATATATATATATATATATATATATATATATATAATATATATATATATATATATATATAATGTCGGGTCTTGGAATCTAAAAAAGTTAGGCGACAGGAACGCACCCCGTCCCGACGAGCTTGCGCGCAGAAGCGAACGTGAGCAGCGCCCGCATATGAAAACGGTGTTCAAACCACACATGTGAGGTGGCGCCGCGATTTTTGGAGCGGAGAGCAATAATTCTAGCCCTAGACCTCCTCTGTAACTCAAAACATGCAACCTGTAGAATTTTTTTCTAAACGTCACCTATGGAGATTTTTAAGGGTTAAAAGTTTGTCGCCATTCCACGAGCGGACAAAAGCGCGACGTGTTGGGTATCAATTTACTCGGCGTAACATTATCTTTCACAATATAAAAAAAAAAAATTGGGATAACTTTACTGTTGTCTTACACTTTTTTTAATAAAAAAAAAATATTTTTTTCCTCCCCAAAAAGTGCGATTGTAGGACCGCTGCGCAAATACGGTGTGACAGAAAGTATTTCAGCGACCGCCATTTTATTCTCTAGGGTGTTGGAATAGAAAATATATATATAATGTTTGGAGGTTCTAAGTAAAGGGAAGGAGATGGAAACAGGGAGGGGAAGCTCCATTAGCATTGCTGGTTGTCTTGTCGTACCTGCGGCCACCACAAGAGGGCGCCAAAGTCCAGAAGGAACCATAGGACTGCAGAAGGCCGCATAGCCGCGGCCTCAATTACCGGCCGGCTCGATCGCGAGGGGGGGGGGGGGGGGGGTGGGGCACGGAGACAGGGTACCCCAGCTGTGCTGCGCCAGGTCGCTAATTCTAGTCGCAATTGCGGCCTGGCGCCTGGGGTTTGTTGAGCCCTGAGATATATATATATATATATATATATATATATATATATGTATATATATTAGTGTGTGTGTTAACCCTCAAAAGTTGCATGAAAGTCGGACCTGAATGTTTTTTACGTGCAACAGCTAAAGGCCGGTACACATGATCGGCCATTTTGACAACAAACCTCCGACAGACCTGTTTTGATCGGACAATCCGAACGCGTGTACGCTCCATCGGACAAATGTTCGCTGTGAGAGCAGACAAACTTTCCTGGAGAAAAATGTCCTACGTCGGCTAATCCGATCGTGTGTTACACAAGTCCATCGAACTAAAGTTCAAAAGTACAAACGCGCATGCTCAGAACCAATGCTAAAGATCAGACAATGATAGCAGAAGTTGCCCAAAGGGTGGCGGTAAAGAGCAGAAAAAAAAAACGTGGTTTGGTAAAAAGTTGGTTGAAAAAGTCCTGCCGGGTGTATGGCATACCAAGTTCACGGACAACGCCCCATCGGAGTAAAATCCAACAGAAAAGTCAGATGGAAGTCCGATCGTGTGTATGAGGCTTAAGTCACACCCATCCAAAGTTGCCTGAAGGTTGACTTCAGTAGGGTTGAGGTTTCCCCTTGAAGAACAAGGTTAGGACCCAGGGATTGGAAAAGGGACCTCCTCCAAAGGTTCACAGACGGGTTCCCAGAGGTCATTGGTCAAGAGGTGTGGCTGGACCCACCCCCACCAAAGTGTACCGCCTACCCCAACTAGGTCGGGGGAATGAACAAGTCGGAGAAAGGTTAGGGAGCCTAAAGGCCAACATGTGGTTTGGTAAAAGTTGGTATGGCATACCAAGTTCACGGACAACGCCCCATCGGAGCAAAATCTACGGAAAAGTCTGATGGAGGTCCGATCTTTGCACCCATCCAAAGTTGCCTGAAGGTTGACTTTGTTAGAGTTGAGGTTTCCCCTTGAAGAACAAGGTTAGGACCCATAGATTGGAAAAGGGACCTCCTCCAAAGGTCCGCAGGCGGGTTCCCAGAGGTCAATGGTCAAGAGGTGTGGCTGGACCCACCCCCACCAAAGTGTACCGCCTACCCCAACTAAGTCGGGGGAATGAACAAGTCTGAGAAAGGTTAGGGAGCCTGAAGAGGCCCCCCCCCCCGTGCTTGCTCTGCTATGGTGAAGCCGGACTTCATGTAAAAATAATAAACTCATTGCAGCCTCTAATGCTAGAACTAACCAGAATGGTTGCCAGAGACCATGTGATGTTCAGCAAGCCAATGGGAGAGGGATGTAGGGATGGGAGGCACCATGGGAGATGTAGTCTCCTAATGCAGAGGTGAGTTCTCTTGTGTTTGCCGTAGAGCAGTGCTTCTCCCACCTCAGTGCTCAAGTACCCCCAGCGGGGCCATGTTTTCAGGTTTTTCCTTTACTTTGCACAGCTGCTTTGAATCAATACCAATGACACAGTATTGATAAGAGCTATTTTATCTATGGGGAGTTCCCAAAACATGGCCTGTTGGGGGTACTTTGAGGACTGAGGTTGAGAGCCACTGCCGTAGAGGAAGCTTTGGAGACTCTTGACCAGGAATCCTCCAGAGGAAGTATGGACTTCACCATCCGATGACCCCGATTCATGGTCCTCACGATTGCCCTGAGGGTGCCACTGCGGTTGCAAAGCCCATGATGGAAGCTTTTATAACGTTTTTTTTTTTTGCCTTCTGCTGAGTTATCTGCATGTTTAAGGTTCATAGGATGCAAAGCATCTTTAATTCTTTGGTTGAGCTTGGTCTTATGACATACTGGCCATCTAACTGTAACTGGCTGTCACTCCGGTAACCCAAATGACACGATCTGCTTTTATATTACATTGTCCAGGATCTTAGTGAATCCGCTGCCAGCTTTCGAGCTGCTCCTGATGAAGGGGGTGGAGCCCTGAAACACGTTGGCTTTCTACTCTGAGAAATAAACTTGACCCATTTTGGGGTCTTCTGACACTTTCATTCTGTTATTGCCCTCAGACTTCTCTGCACAATTCCCCCCCCCTTCAAGGTAGATAGACAGCTGCCTCTGGAATATCGACTGTTATCCTATCCTCCTCTTTACCAACACCTATCTTGTCTATCTTTGTAATAAGGACTATCTTTTGTAACAAAACTTTACAGGTTACCATTTTAGAGTCACAGAGGAGGTCTGGTGCGAGAATTGTTGCTCTCGCTCTAACGCACGCGGCGATACCTCACATGTGTGGTTTGAACGGCGTTTACGTATGTGGGCGGGACTTGCGTGTGCGTTCACGTCTGAGAGTGAGCTACCGGGGACAGGGGCGTTTAAAAAAAAAATCTTTTATTTGTTTTTATTTTTACGCTTTTTTATTTTTTACATTTTTATTTTATTGATCACTTTTATTCCTATTACAAGGAATGTAAACATCCCTAGTAATAGGAATGGTGAGTGACAGGTCCTCTTTATGGAGAGAGGCGGGGGGGTCAATAAGACCCCACATCTCTCCTCCAGGCTGGAAAGCATGAGATTGAGGAAAATAAATTCACCGATTTACATGCCGACAGCCGCAATCGCGGCTTTGTTTACTTCCGGGTACCCGGGCGTGACGTCATCACATCGCGCCTCCGACGGTCATAGAGATGGACCAGGAGTAGTGCGTCCATAGGGACGCCGGAGCGCCGCCCCCTCTTGCTCACAGCCACTAAAATATACAGATTCGTGCATTGTATCAATCTGTATATTTTCGCCGCTGCCGCCCACTATTCAGCTGACCGGCTGAATAACGGCAGCTGGTTGGCTCTGTGGAACTGCCTATCAGAGCCAGTCCCTCAAGCTGTATTCGGCTTCCTGAAGCGTATCCTCGGGACGTACCGGCGGTGCGTTCCTTGGATAAGACTGACAGGCATATCAGCAAATGATTGGCTGAAGCGTCATCGAGGGCGGGACAGGGGTCATCGAGGGACGATTTAGCCAGAAAGGTAAGTGCCGGGGGGGGGGCATTTTACTAGGCACAGTGGCGACAATTTGGGTGCACGGTGGCGACAATTGGGGGGCACGGTGGCGACAATTGGGGGGCACGGTGGCTACAATTGGGGGCACGGTGGCTACAATTGGGGGCACGGTGGCTACAATTGGGGGCACGGTGGCTACAATTGGGGGCACGGTGGCGACAATTGGGGGCACGGTGGCGAAAATTGGGGGCAGAGTGGTGACAATTGGGGGCAGAGTGGCGACAATTGATAGCACAGTGGCTGCATTTTGATGGCATGGCACAGTGGTGACAATTGATGGCACGTTGGTTGCGCTTTGATGGCATGGCACAGTGACTGCGTTTGGCATGGTACAGCAGTGGTGACAATTGATGGCACAGTGACTGCGTTTGGCATGGTACAGCAGTGGTGACAATTGATGGCACAGTGACTGCGTTTGATGGCATAATACCGTGTGTGTATAAGTAATGCGCAAAACTCTAGGTAAATGTGTAGGCAGCCAACACAACAAAGAAAGTTGTACAAGTGTATTAAAAAATAAGTGTAGCGCCAAAAAGAAAAATTCCACTTGTGAAGTGAAAAAATGGAGACAAAAGCTCCAACCCTGTGTTAGGGGTATCTCCCTTAAGTGATGGTTAAATCTCAAAGGTGAGAGAAATAAATGATATGTAAGGCCTCGTACACACGAGGGGATATGTCCGCTGAAAACGGTCCGATGGACCGTTTCAGCAGACATCTCCGCTCGTGTGTATGGGCTAGCGGACAGATTTGTCCACCCGACAGATTTCAAAGCATGCTTTGAAATCCATCCGGCGGGAATCTGTCCGCCCGACATGTCTGCTGGTTAGTACACTTACCAGCAGACATGTCGTCCCCCACCGCCGCCGCGCCTCCGCCGAATGGATTCGGCGCATGCGCGGAAGTGTTTAACTTCCTGGTGCGGTGACGTGGCGGTGACGCGGCGGCGTCAACGTCACCGCCGCGTCACCGCCACGTCACCGCGCCGTCCGGCGGCGGGGAATTTGATCCGATGGTGTGTACACGCCATCGGATCAAACTCCCGATCGGACATATCCGATGGAAATGGTCCGCGGACCGTTTTCATCGGATATGTCCGATCGTGTGTACGAGGCCTAAGTGTGGCCGTGATCTGCCTTATCATGGATATAAAACAACACAAAAGACAAAACTTTTACAAGTGATAATAAGAAAACCGTGCTGCACAAAATAGTGTAAACAAAGGCCCCAAGTATCAACCCTGAGAAAAAAAGGTGTAAATCTGTAATGGTAATCACATTAACACTTCTCAAAACAATATGCACCCTCAAGTAAAAAAGGGTAATGAATATAATAGATTGGTATGATCGCTATATACCCCTGTAGAAGTCTGTCTAAGACGAAACCGGTCGGGTACGCTGGGGTCATTCCCAACCTTTTGCACATTTCTTGTTATACTCCCATCTATTTAAGGTGGTGGAGTTAAATAGTGCATTGTTTTCTGTGATGTGGTTTCCCATTGGGACCATTTTATACTCCTATATTTTTTTGGATTGGAGTGTGACATTTCGTGACATTTTGCTGTATACTTTTTATTTTGGTTTTAATAAATGTTTTTATACATTTTCACACTATGAGAATTTTTTCTCCTTTTTTGGGTGTGAATATCCATTGATTGATCACACCATTCTCGATGTATGGAGTCGTATCTTTATATTCTTGATCGTGATCATCATCTTCAAACCCTGGAGGACCTCTGGATCCTGCCATTTCCCTGATGACATCACGGAGAGGATAAAGAGGATACAGCCACGGATTGATCCATGCTTTATAGACCCTCCACCGTACGGTGAGTTACGGGTCCACAGAATCCGGTAAGAGTACCTCATTATTCCTACATTATCACACCTTTGGATATCAGCCTCTGAAGTGCTCGAACCTGTTTACATCTACCGTGGGAGGAAAGTTTTTTTGCTCTTAAGTTCCTTGGAGTGGGGAGACTCACCTTTCCAGTTTTGAGACTCTCTCCAGGACCCAGGGTTGAAGCCCGGTGGAGACTTTGTTTAGGCTCAGGAACTCCTTCCACAGATGGTGTTTGATCATACCAATCTATTATATTCATTACCCTTTTTTACTTGAGGGTGCATATTGTTTTGAGAAGTGTTAATGTGATTACCATTACAGATTTACACCTTTTTTTCTCAGGGTTGATACTTGGGGCCTTTGTTTACACTATTTTGTGCAGCACGGTTTTCTTATTATCACTTGTAAAAGTTTTGTCTTTTGTGTTGTTTTATATCCATGATAAGGCAGACCACGGCCACACTTACATATCATTTATTTCTCTCACCTTTGAGATTTAACCATCACTTAAGGGAGATACCCCTAACACAGGGTTGGAGCTTTTGTCTCCATTTTTTCTTGATGGCATAATACAGTGGTGACAATTGATGGCACAGTGACTGCGTTTGATGGCATGGCACAGTGACTGCGTTTGGCATGGTACAGCAGTGGTGACAATTGATGGCACAGTGACTGCGTTTGATGGCACATTGAGGCTGCAATTTTTTATTTATTTTTTCGTTTGCGCCCCCCCAAAAAATGTTGAGCACCAGCCGCCACTGGAGATGACTGGTGACTCATCTCTATGCTTACTAGCCTGGGCCGGACGATTTTTTTTTCTCCGGGCCCCCGATGGCACGGGAGAGCCCGGAGAAGCACCGGATGGTGGCGGGAGGGGGGATGTCCCCTCCCACCGCCTATAAGAAAGATCAAGCGGCGGAGCTTTGATCATTCTTATGTTGCGCAGAATCGCCGCCGGAAAACAATGATATCTGAATGATGCCTCTAGTTGCCTCCGTCATTGAGATATCCCCTGACAAAGTCCAGGACGTCATATGACGTCCACTCTGGATGGGAGATCCCCTCTGTGCACGTCAAATGACTATGGGCCGGTGCTGAAGTGGTCTATGTACACACAGCCCCCCCCCCCCCATATTGACAGAAAAACACAGAATTGTTGAAAATTTTTCAGATTTATTAAAAAAAGAAAAACTGAACTTTCACATGGTCCTAAGTATTCAGATCCTTTGCTCAGTATTTAGTAGAAGCCCCTCCCCCTTTGATGATGAGTCTTTGCAGATCCTCTCCAGTTCTGTCAGGTTGGATGGTAAACGTTGGTGGGCGGCCATTGTTAGGTCTCTCCAGAGATGCTCAATTGGGTCAGGGCTCTGGCTGGGCCATTTAAGAACAGTCACAAGGTGATGTGAAGCTGCTCTTAGGGTCGTTGTCTTGTTGGAAGGTAAACCTTCGGCCCAGTCTGAGGTCCTGAGCACTCTGGAGAAGGTTTTCGTCCAGAATATCCCTGTAGTTGGCCGCATTCACCTTTCCCTCGATTGCAACCAGTCGTCCTGTCCCTGCAGCCGAAAAACACCCCCACAGCATGATGCTGCCACCACCATGCTTCACTGTTGGGACTGTATCGGACAGGTGATGAGCAGTGCCTGGTTTTACCCACACATACCGCTTTAGAATTAAGGCCAAAAAGTTCTATCTTGGCCTCATCAGACCAGAGAATCTTATTTCTCACCATCTTGGAGTCCTTCAGGTGTTTTTTTTTTTTATTTATTTATTAGCAAACTCCATGCGGGCTTTCGTGAGGCTTCCGTCGGCCCGCTCCGCCATAAACCCCCGACTGGTGGAGGGCGGCAGTGATGGGTGACTTTCTACAACTTCCTCCCGACTGCATCTCTGGAGCTCAGCCACAGTGATCTTTGGGTTCTTCTTTACCTCTCTCACCAAGGCTCTTCTTCCCCCCGATAGCTCCAGTTTAGGCCGATACGTATTCTTCTACATATTTTCGGTAAAAAAAAAAAAAATCGCAATAAGCGTTTATCGATTGGTTTGCGCAAAATTTATAGCGTTTACAAAATAGGGGATAGTTTTATGGCATTTTTATTAATATTTTTACTAGTAATGGCGGCCATCAGCGATTTTTTTTTTTTTTTTTTTTTTTCATGACTGCGACATTACGGCGGACACTTTTGACAAATTTCTGGGACCATTTTTATTTTTACAGCTATCGGTGCTATAAAAATGCACTGATTACTGTGAAAATTACACTGGCAGGGAAGGGGTTGACCGCTAGGTGGCGTTCTAGGGGTTAAGTGTAACCTAGGGAGTGATTCTTACTGTCGGGGGATGAGACTTGCTGTGACACGTCACTGATCGCTGTTTTCCGATGACAGGGAACGCGATCAGCGACGGTGTCGCTAGGCAGAACGGGGAGAGGTTGCACTTACATCGCCCCGTTCTCCCCGTTCTATCTCTCCGTGAGACGATCGCGGGTATGCCCGCGGTCGGGCTCACGGAGATCGCGGCGAGTGTATACAGGGCTGCCATCAGGGGGGGGTACAGGCAGTGCATCTGTAAGGGGCCCGGAGGTCCCCAGGGGCCCGGATGGCAACCCCTCCCTTTTTATTTATTTCTTCTTCTTAAACGGCCCAGAGGTGCCCAGATTTTATATAATCTATATCTCAGGGGCCCAGGATGGCAACCCCCCCTTTTTTTTAATTTAATACAATTTTATATATATATATATATATTTTTATATTTTTTTTTTTAATCTTTATTATAGGGTCCAGAGGTCCCCAGGGCAACCCCCAATTTGTGGCGCCCCCCCCCGCTTCCCAATTCATGTGGCCCCCCCCCGCTTCTGAAATTATGGCCCCCCCCGCTTCTCAATTCATGGGCCCCCCCGCTCCTCAATTCATGGGGCCCCCCGCCTCTCACATTCTCATTTAGCGGCGGCACCCCCCCCCCCCCCGCTTCTCAATTTGAGGCGGCAGAACATTCTCCCCCTGTTTATCTGCTCCAGGGGACCCATGCCCGAAGCTGTGTAAGGGGCCCCATAATTCCTGATGGCGGCCCTGGGCATATAAAAAGGGGACGTGGCATTCTGCAGACGTATATCTGCGTGCGTGCGTGTCTATCTGCGTGCGCCGGGCGGAAAGTGGTTAAGCGTCACATAAGTTGGAGTTCCAGTGTGCGTCCAATTTCTTGTTTTATTTGTCGCATGACACAGCTCTCAACCAGCCTGTCTGCAAGGAAACATAGGCAGGAGGAGCTTCACATGTTAAAAAAATAATAAAAACACCCTTTGGAATACAGAGTTAAAAACAAATAACATCAATATCAATTTCAATGTTCATACAAATACATATTTAAAATCAAATCTTTATTATTTTGTGGAAATAACATGGTGTAGGTGGACTTCTATCAGTCACAAGCTGTGTCGCACCCCTCCAGCCTATGGTCTTAGAATAAGAGGAAGGTGAAGCCTCCATTAATCTACATTTAATATCCAGCCCCCTTTGTGTTTAGCTGGTTAGTAGGCGTGGAGGAGGAGGGAGTGGGCTGTCATTACTGCTGTGTATACGCCCACATGTGTGACTCTGCCCAGATGTGATGGGGAGGAAATGTTTTGCATAGAAACTCACTAAAAACTGAGCATGTGCAGAGCTGCCACCACAGCAGCAAAATTCCTAACTGCATTGGGGACATGGACAGAAGTCACAGTCTCTGGCCGCCACCTCCTCCCTATGAGGTCCACAGCCTCTGGCCGCCACCTCCTCCCTATGAGGTCCACAGCCTCTGGCCGCCACCTCCTCCCTATGAGGTCCACAGCCTCTGGCCGCCACCTCCTCCCTATGAGGTCCACAGCCTCTGGCCGCCACCTCCTCCCTATGAGGTCCACAGCCTCTGGCCGCCACCTCCTCCCTATGAGGTCCAAAGCCTCTGGCCGCCACCTCCTCCCTATGAGGTCCACAGCCTCTGGCCGCCACCTCCTCCCTATGAGGTCCACAGCCTCTGGCCGCCACCTCCTCCCTATGAGGTCCACAGCCTCTGGCCGCCACCTCCTCCTTATGAGGTCCACAGCCTCTGGCCGCCACCTCCTCCCTATGAGGTCACAGTGTCTGGCCGCCACCTCCTCCTTATGAGGTCCACAGCGTCTGGCCGCCACCTCCTCCCTATGAGGTCCACAGTGTCTGGCCGCCACCTCCTCCCTATGAGGTCCACAGTGTCTGGCCGCCACCTCCTCCCTATGAGGTCCACAGTGTCTGGCCACCACCTCCTCCCTATAAGGTCCACAGTGTCTGGCCGCCACCTCCTCCCTATGAGGTCCACAGTCTCTGGCCGCCACCTCCTTATGAGGTCCACAGACTCTGACTAAATCCTGTAGTGTGACTGCTGTCTGACACAGAAAATCCACTGAATTTCATGGGCAGCCCTTCGGTGATGTCGGGGGGGCCACACTTTTGGGCCCCCATATCAAAAAATTGACCACCGATGGCCTAGCGGCTACTTACCAGTCCTGAACTATGGGAACTGTGTCTCCAGTGACTCCCGTGTGGCTCCTGTGTCTCCAGTGACTCCCGTGTGGCTCCTGTGTCTCCAGTGACTCCAGTGTGGCTCCTGTGTCTCCAGTAAATCCCATGTGACTCCCGTGTGTCTCCAGTGACTCCCGTGTGTCTCCAGTGACTTCCGTGTGTCTCCAGTGTCTCCCGTGTGGCTCCAGTGTCTCCAGTGACTCCCGTGTGACTGCTGTGTAGCTCTTGTGACTCCCGTGTGTCTCCAGTGACTCCCGTGTGGCTCTTCTGTCTCCAGTGACTCCCGTGTGGCTCTTCTGTCTCCAGTGACTCCCGTGTGGCTCTTCTGTCTCCAGTGACTCCCGTGTGGCTCCAGTGACTTCCGTGTGGCTCTTGTGTCTCCACTGACTCCTGTGTGGCTCTTGTGTCTCCAGTGAAGTCCACAGTCTCTGACTAAATCCTGTAGTGTGACTGCTGCCTGACACAGAAAATTCACTGAATTTCATGTGCAGCCCTTTGGTGATGTTGGGGGGGGGGGGGGGCGACACTTTTGGGCCCCCATATCAAAATCTTGACCACCTCTGGCGTAGCGGCTACTAGCCAGTCCTGAACTTTGGGACGCCTCATCAACCAGTGGTCACATCCGGTTGGGAGAGTGCAGGCAAGGTGCGTCGGGGGGGTCTGTAAAGCCTTGAATGGACAAAGTGAAAGGTTAACCAATACATCGGCTAGTGGGACTAGATCCCTACATACTCCATGCCGGCGGTGCGCTGGGTGGAATTTTTGCGACAAATGTTCTCAAAAGGGCGTTTGGAGGAAGCGGGCTATGATCGGTGAATCCAATGTTTTTCTTTGTTATAAACTTGCGCCTGAAATAGTGGCCTGTATGGTAAAACAAGAGGTTGGGTGCACCATACATTTAAGAGTTGGGCTATAAGCCGTGCTTAGAGGAGTTCCCCTTTAAAAAGATTTGAGTTTCCCAGGGTGATCAGCCATTCCTTCTGCCAAAGCTAACAAGGGCCCCCCCCCCCCCTCCCTGGAAGTGTTTGCCGTCCCTCCTGACCAAACTCAATCCATTTGTCCTGAAAGAAATCCAATTTCTCGGCAAAGCACCGGTGACTTTTGATGTTTTCTTTCGAGTCGTAAGTTCATAAGTGACAAAAAGGAGCCAAATGACTTGGGACAACACGGGATTAAGGCAGACAATAGGTGGGATATCCGCTCTTCAGGCAGGCACGGCCTGGTATCCCCCCCCATGCGCCAAGTTCGTGTGTGGCACAAGGGTTTGACAAGACGTCGTGACCAACTCAAGGTCGTCTTCTTAAGAGGCTTTCTACAACCCCCGTGTTTGTTTAACTTTCATGTTCCTGATACTGTGTCCAGCGGCTGAGAGGGGAAGGACAATGGCCCCCATCGTCTGGACCGCGAAGCTTGTTGACTTTGGACCGGTTGGTCGCCGGAGCGGAACGAAGGAGAAAAGGACCGTGTCGAAGAGAGGCGACCTCCACGCAAGTGGTCGTCTCTTTCCACGTCCCTTGGCCAGGATGAGTCAATACCGTCACAGGAGCACCAAGGTGTGAAGATTCCGCCCCAGGAGATGAACATAAAGATCTTTACAAATCCTGTTACTTCCTTCTTTTTTCTTTTTTTTTACGCCGCTTTGAAAATGCTAAAGGCGCTTATTGGAGAAGGGTGGAGGATCTCCAGCACGTTCCTCGTTTTCATTATTTTATAGAGGAGGGGGGGTGGGCGGTTTGTAACGATCGATCTGAAGCTGTTGGGGCAATTTGCAACCGTAAAAGTGGAGAATTTTCGCTTGGGTTGGATTTTTTTTTCTCGTACTTTTTTTTTTACGGTTTAAACATTTTTTTTTTTTTTTTTTTTAAAGGCGTCCTGTCTTTTTTTTTTTTTTATCAGTAAAAATGTCACCGCCCTATACCGGCGTAACCCTCTAGTTTTTAAAAATGGGGTAGCTGGAGATGGAACTTTTTGTTTAAAGTGGAATTCCAGTCTAGACCTAACTAAAGGTGACCTCCACCCGAAAGGGGAAACTCCACTCGCTTGCCACATTTTTGGCCCTTTTTTTGGAGGGAGGGGGAGAAGCTGGTACCTGGTTTTGACGGGTAAAGTGGCGGCTGGTGACCACATTTTTGAGGGAGGGGGGCGCTAACAAACTGAGCAATTCTGGGAAAAAAACACCCCATCAAACGCAGCCACTGTGCCCATCAATGAAACGCAGCCACTGTGCCCGTCAATGAAACGCAGCCACTGTGCCCGTCAATGAAAAGCAGCCACTGTGCCCGTCAATGAAACGCAGCCCCTGCGCCCGTCAATGGAACGCAGCCACTGCGCTCGTCAATGGAACGCAGCCACTGCGCTCGTCAATGAAATGCAGCCACTGCGCCCATCAATGAATGTAACAGAATGGCCCGTTACAATGAATCGCAGCCACTGTGCCCATCAATGAAACGCAGCCACTGTGCCAATGAAATGCAGCCACTGTGCCCATCAATGAATGTAACAGAATGGCCCGTTACAATGAATCGCAGCCACTGTGCCCATCAATGAAACGCAGCCACTGTGCCAATGAAATGCAGCCACTGTGCCCATCAATGAATGTAACAGAATGGCCCGTTACAATGAATCGCAGCCACTGTGCCCATCAATGAAACGCAGCCACTGTGCCAATGAAATGCAGCCACTGTGCCCATCAATGAATGTAACAGAATGGCCCGTTACAATGAATCGCAGCCACTGTGCCCATCAATGAAACGCAGCCACTGTGCCAATAAAATGCAGCCACTGTGCCCATCAATGAAATTCAGCCACTGTTGCCCATCAATGAATCGCAGCCACTGTTGCCCATCAATGAATCGCAGCCACTGTGCCAATGAAACGCAGCCGCTGCGCCCATCAATGAAACGCAGCCGCTGCGCCCATCAATGAAACGCAGCCGCTGCGCCCATCAATGAAACGCAGCCCCTGCGCCCATCAATGAAACGCAGCCCCTGCGCCCATCAATGAAACGCAGCCACTGTGCCCAAATGCTGCTACTGTGCCCATCGAACGCAGCCGCTGTGATTTCACCCCCCCCCCCCGCGTGTCCTCCATGGGTCTTCTCTCCCTCCTCCTCCTCCTTCCGTCCTCTCCTAAAGGCAATTGGACGCCTGGACGTCCCAATCACAGCGCCTGACTTTTCAGCCAATCAGGTGACGGGTAACAGACCCGAGCACCTGATTGGCGGAGAAGGGGTTCAGTATTAGAACAGGGAATATTCATTCGCTTTCCTAACACACCTGGGTGAACTGCAAAAGGCAAGCATGGCGCCTGCAGGCAGGTCACCATTTTTTACGCCTATTGGAGCCTATGGAGCCCCTGCGCCCATGAATCGAACGCTGTCCCTGCGCCCATGAATCAAACGCTGCCCCTGCGCCCACGCTGCCCCTGCGCCAATGAAACGCTAACACACCTGGGTGAACTGCGAGCGGCAAGCATGGCGCCCGCAGGTCACCATTTTTGACGCCTATTGGAGCCTATGGCTCTATTCAGGGGGTTTGAAAATAACCCCCCCCCCCCGCTGCTGTAATTCAGGCGCCCAAAAAGGGGCACGGGCGCCTGAAAAGGGGGCGTCGGAGGCGGCCGTAGATAGATTCATGCATAATCTGAATCTATCCATTTGGTAATAGAGGGGGTGGCTGGAGAGAGGGGGCGGCGCCCATGCGACTTTATGAATGCACCACCTATTCCACCACCCCCTCTGCTGTTTGCCCCCCCCCCCTCACCTGCTATCTATGTTCCCCCTGTGTATATCCCTTGCCATCGCAGCGCTGCCGGCTTCCCTCCTTTCTTCTCCCTTCTGAGGGCACACAGGGGTCATTTTAGGGTAGAGGGCAGGGGCCGGTAAATATGTCATTTATCAGCCCCTTCCTTTCATTAAACGAACACAGTGAGCGATCGGTACCAATCACTTCTGTGTTAATTCATCACTAAAATACATAAAAATAATATTAATAAAAATAATAATTTTTTGCTTGAAAATTACTTGGCAAATTATATAGAAAATGACCCCCAAACATATTTTATTTTTAGCAGAGAACCTAGAGAATAAAATGGTGATCGTTGCAATTTTTTTCATGTCACACCGTATTTGCTCAGTGTTTTTTCAAATGCAAGTTTTTGGGGGGGGGGGGTGGGGAATGCGGAGTTTCACCCATTAGTAGAATCCGTTCCTCCGTCCTCTCACCTGTCCATCTTGCACCCCAGTGCTGTAAATTTACCCGACCGACTGGCAGCGGTGTCACCAGCCTGGAAGGGGTTAATAGCAGACCTCCATCCCGCCCCCCCCCCTCCGAGTTAATCGGAGGTGGGCATCGCCTGAAGCCAGCGGTCACGCTACGGCCAGACTCCCTGCAGTAGGAATCCCGGTTGAGTGACCCCAGCTGCCGGCGAGGTGTTGCGGCTCCTGTGCCGCTCATTGTGTCCCGCCTGCCATGAATGGATAATGGCGGGAGGGGATCAATAACCCTCCGTCCCCGGAGCTCTGACACCCGCTAAACGTCTCATTGTCGTCGTCCCCGCCCCCAAATCATTCCAGGATGACGGCCTGACGGTGAATCGGGAACTGACCCCGGATCGGCTCTGCCCGGTACTGTCCGGGAGTCGGTCCGGCAGAATATTCTTCTTCTTTTATTTGTCATTTGAAGTGAAATATCAGAGAGAGAAAAAAATGTATCAAAGTTTTTATCTGGTGGTCTCCAAACTTTCTAATCAAAGTGGGAGGAATAGTGTCCCATCATTGGTGTCAGTGGGAGGAATAGTGTCCCATCATTGGTGTCAGTGGGGAGGAATAGTGCCCCATCATTGGCATCAGTGGGAGGAATAGTGTCCCATCATTGGTGTCAGTGGGAGGAATAGTGCCCCATCATTGGTGTCAGTGGGAGGAATAGTGTCCCATTATTGGTGTCAGTGATAGGAATAGTGTCCCATCATTGGTGTCAGTGATAGGAATAGTGTCCCATCATTGGTGTCCGTGATAGGAATAGTGTCCCATCATTGGTGTCAGTGGGAGTAATAGTGTCCCATCATTGGTGTCAGTGGGAGGAATAGTGTCCCATCATTGGTGTCAGTGATAGGAATAGTGTCCCATCATTGGTGTCAGTGATAGGAATAGTGTCCCATCATTGGTGTCGGTGGGAGGAATAGTGTCCCATCATTGGTGTCAGTGGAAGGAATAGTGTCCCATCATTGGTATCAGTGGGAGGAATAGTGTCCCATCATTGGTATCAGTGGGAGGAATAGTGTCCCATCATTAGCGTCAGTGGGAGGAATAGCGTCCCATCATTGGTGTCAGTGGGAGGAATAGTGACCCATCATTGGTGTCAGTGGGAGGAATAGTGGCCCATCACTGGTGTCAGTGGGAGGAATCGTGTCCCATCATTGGTGTCAGTGGGAGGAATAGTGTCCCATCATTGGTGTCAGTGAGAGGAATAGTGTCCCATCATTGGTATCAGTGGGGGGGAATAGTGTCCCATCATTGGTGTCAGTGGGAGGAATAGTGTCCCATCATTGGTGTCAGTGGGAGAAATAGTGTCCCATCATTGGTATCAGTGATAGGAATAGTGTCCAATCATTGGTATCAGTGGGAGGAATAGTGTCCCATCATTGGTGTCAGTGGGAGGAATAGTGTCCCATCATTGGTGTCAGTGGGAGGAATAGTGTCCCATCATTGGTGTCAGTGAGAGGAATAGTGTCCCATCATTGGTATCAGTGGGGGGGAATAGTGTCCCATCATTGGTGTCAGTGGGAGGAATAGTGTCCCATCATTGGTATCAGTGGGGAGAAATAGTGTCCCATCATTGGTGTTGGTGGGAGGAATAGTGTCCCATCATTGGTGTCAGTGGGAGGAATAGTGTCCCATCATTGGTGTCAGTGGGAGGAATAGTGTCCCATCATTGGTGTCAGTGGGAGGAATAGTGTCCCATCATTGGTGTCAGTGGGAGGAATAGTGGCCCATCATTGGTATCAGTGGGAGGAATAGTGTCCCATCATTGGTATCAGTGGGGGGAATAGTGTCCCATCATTGGTGTCAGTGAGAGGAATAGTGGCCCATCATTGGTATCAGTGGGAGGAATAGTGTCCCATCATTGGTATCAGTGGGGAGAAATAGTGTCCCATTATTGGTATCAGTGGGAGGAATAGTGTCCCATCATTGGTGTCAGTGGGAGGAATAGTGTCCCATCATTGGTGTCAGTGGGAGAAATAGTGTCCCATCATTGGTGTCAGTGGGAGGAATAGTGTCCCAAGGGGCAGGTTAAAGCAAGCAAAGGGCCACAGTTTGAAGGCCCCTGGTTTATAGGGTACAGAAGGGTTTTTATGTCTCACTGTCCTGTTCTGTCCACACAGCATCGTCAAGTCCTTGCTGCAAGCCGGCGCCGACCCCAACCTCGGAGACGAGTTTTCCAGCGTGTATGAGACGGCCAAGGAGAAGAACATGCACTCGCTGGAAGGTACGGAGTCCTCTTCATTCATATCTGTTGTGTAACTCGGAAGGGGTCAGATCACTGGGGCCGGGGGGCCCCAGGGGGCCTACAGAACGCCAGCTCTTATCATACCATTTTTACAAGCTGCGCCCATTATGAGGGGTTCCCACCATCCCTGTGCTGAGTTCCAGGGTCTGTACACCCGCTGTGCCCCATTATGAGGGGTTCCCACCATCCCTGTGCTGAGTTCCCGGGTCTGTACACCCGCTGTGCCCATTATGAGGGGTTCCCACCATCCCTGTGCTGAGTTCCCGGGTCTGTACACCCGCTGTGCCCCATTATGAGGGGTTCCCACCATCCCTGTGCCGAGTTCCCGGGTCTGTACCCCGCTGGGGCCCATTATGAGGGGTTCCCACCATCCCTGTGCTGAGTTCCCGGGTCTGTACCCGCTGTGCCCATTATGAGGGGTTCCCACCATCCCTGTGCTGAGTTTCCAGGTCTGTACACCCGCTGTGCCCATTATGAGGGGTTCCCACCATCCCTGTGCTGAGTTCCTGGGTCTGTACACCCGCTGTGCCCATTATGAGGGGTTCCCACCATCCCTGTGCTGAGTTCCCGGGTCTGTACACCCGCTGTGCCCATTATGAGGGGTTCCCACCATCCCTGTGCTGAGTTCCCGGGTCTGTACACCCGCTGTGCCCATTATGAGGGGTTCCCACCATCCCTGTGCTGAGTTCCCGGGTCTGTACACCTTCTGTGCCCATTATGAGGGGTTCCCACCATCCCTGTGCTGAGTTCCCGGGTCTGTACACCCGCTGTGCCCCATTATGAGGGATTCCCTGATGGGCACTTCCCCCATCGGTGACCCCGTCCTATTTCAGAAGTTACAAGTCTCCTTTACCAAAAAAATAAAAATCACTTTATGGCGTTTCTCCAGCATGACTCCCCCCCCCTCCCCCTCCCTTCCCATCCCCCGGTATCTCTCATGTCCTCCAGCGACTTCAGAGATTGCGCATTACTCCATCTTAAAATGCAGCGAGCGAGACGCATGCGCAGTACGGCGGCAAAAGCGATTTTCATTTAATCTCCCTGTCAGGAGCACTTTGGCTCTTTGTAAATACAGCGACAAAGAAAACACAAAGCGGTTATTATTATGTAAATGTGCGTCTGCCTTTTTTTTTTTATGACTTTCACTGCTTATTTATTTCAGCGCGGAATAATTTCATTGTTGTCGGCGGGCGTCTTATCTTTTTAATCCCGGGGTGGGGGGGATTCTTCGCCGGCCGCGTCTCCGGCTTTAATGAGCGCTCCGCTTCCCAAAACGCGCGGCGGTAACGGCGTCTGCTGATACATCGTGTGTGGTGTTTTTTTTTTTTACCGGTTGTTAAAGTGGAGCTCCGCCTAACTGGGCGTCCTAACTTTCCCCCGCTGTGTTCTGGGACCTGTGTGTTTCCCAGAAGACAGGGGGGGCGGGTAAGGGGCGTCACGCTATCCCCGGACGTGGGTGCAAATTCCTGTATTATACAGGTATCTGCACCCTTCCCCCCCCCCCCCCTGAAAGGTGCCAAATTTGACACCGGAGGAGGGGGGGGGGGTTCCGAAATGCGGGGGTCCCGTTTTTGTGTGGACCTCCGCTTTAAGGAGCAGGCTGCTGCGACCTTCACAACCGATGACTCATCAGCTGTCAGCGGGATTCCCCACTGACGGCTGAATGTAAACAAGAGAATGGCCGGCATAGAACAAAAAAAAAAAGGCGTGGGGTCCCCCCACTATATCCATACCAGACCCTTATCTGCAAATCCAGGCAAAGAAAGGGGGGGGGGGCAGTAAGTAACCCCCCCCCCCCCCCAATCCATATCGGGCCAAAACACATTGTCCCCATGTTGATGGAGACAAGAGCCTCCGCCCTACAACCCTGGACCGGTGGTTGTTGGGGTGCAGGAGGGGGAACATTGCAATCTGAAAACCCTCTTTAACAAAGGGGCCTCCAGATCCTACTCCCCCCCCCCCAGACCCTTATCTGCGAATGCATGCCAGGAAAGGGGAGGGGGCAGTGAGTAACCCCCCCCCCCTCCCCCCAAACCATATCAGGCCAAAACACATTGTCCCCATGTTGATGGAGACAAGAGCCTCCGCCCTACAACCCTGGACCGGTGGTTCTGGGGGTGCAGGAGGGGGAACTTATTGCAATCTGAAAACCCTCTTTAACAAAGGGGCCTCCAGATCCTGCCCCCCCCCAGACCCTTATCTGCAAATGCAGGAAAGGGGAGGGGGGGCAGTGAGTAACCCCCCCCCCCCAAACCATATCGGGCCAAAACACATTGTCCCCATGTTGATGTAGACAAGAGCCTCCGCCCTACAACCCTGGACCGGTGGTTGTGGGGGTGCAGGAGGGGGAACTTATTGCAATATTTAACAAAGGGGTCCCCAGATCCTGCCCCCCCCCCCTTATGTGATTGAGTATGGGGTAAAAACACACACTGGCTCAAAACGCACAGATGTGAACTAGACCCATAGGAAGCCATGTTAAAAAAAGGCCTTGCTTTGAGCTGCTAAATGCCAATACTGTTTACCTTCATCTGCTGCAGACGAAACGCGGTAGGCGGAGGCCTCTGCAGCTGTCGGTTATGATGCCTGTCATATCTCCTCCTTTAAGGCCCCTTTCACACATGTGCGACTTGGGACTGCATGGCGAGTCGTACCCTCATGATTTCCAATGAGTACCATTCATATCTATGCGACTTCAAAGTCGTCCCTGCACTACTTTGGTCAGACTTTGATGCGAGTTGAGGTCCATGGGCCTCACGTTCACACGGGCATGCCATGACATCGAGGGCAAAATCGCTGGGACTTTCATGTCGTGGCAGTGTGAAAGGGGCCTTAAAGCGTGTGTTGACCTCAAGCCGTCCTAGCCATGTGCAGGAACTCAAGCTGTGCGTCACCAGCTTAAGCGGGGGGGGGGGGTCTCTAAGGCCGGGGGGTGCGTTCTCTAAGGCCTGGAGGGGGGCTGTAAGGCTAGAGGTTGTGTTTTCTAGGGGGGGGGGGGGGGGTTGCTGTTTCTAAGGCCGGGGGGGTTGCGGTTTCTAAGGCCGGGGAAGGCTGCGGTTTCTAAGGCCGGGAGGGGGGGGGGTTGCTGCTTCTAAGACGGGGGGTGTTGCGGTTTCTAAGGCCGGGGGGGGGGGGTTGCGGTTTCTAAGGCGGGGGGGGGGTTGCTGCTTCTAAGACGGGGGGGGGTTGCTGTTTCTAAGGCCGGGGAAGGTTGCGGTTTCTAAGGCCGGGGGGGGGTTGTTGCTTCTAAGACGGGGGGGTGTTGCGGTTTCTAAGGCCGGGGGGGGGGGTTGCGGTTTCTAAGGCCGGGGGGGGGGGGTGTTGCGGTTTCAAAGGCCGGGGGGGGGGGCTGTAAGGCTAGGGCTTGCGGTTTCTAAGTCCGGGGGGGGTTGCTGTCTCTAAGGCCTGGAGGGGGGCTGTAAGGCTAGGGGTTGTGGTTTCTAAGGCTGGGGGGGTTGTGGCAGGGGGGGTTGCGGTTTCTAAGGCCAAAGGGGGGGGGGTTTGGGGTTTCTAAGGCCCGTGGGGGTTTGGGGTTTCTAAGGCCGGGGGGTGCGGTCTCTAAGGCTAGGGGGGAGGTTTGGTTTCTAAGGCCGGGGGGGGGGTTGTGGTTTCTAAGGCCGGGGGTGTTGTTTTGCACACGTTTTTAAAAATAATTTTAGGCCTGAATATTATTATTTTATTTTTATTTTTTACACTGTATATAGCTGGTTGCTAAGGAGGGGGCCCGGGAAGCCGACTGCCACGTCCTTAACAACCGATGAGTCATCAGCTGTCAGCGGGCTTCCCGGCTAAATCTAAAAAAAACAAGTATAGCTGGCTTAAAAAAAAAAATAGTGTAAAGGCCCTTGGGTCTCGTACGGATTCGTCCACGCGCCGATGTCAAGCATCTCTTAAAATTTGATGGAGGCGTGGCCATTGTATGACATCACCCAAAGGCCCAGCCCCTCCTTGTGACGTCACCGCTCGGGGCATCTTTGTGACGTCACACGATGGCCACGCCCCCGTCGTTATCTAAGACTTGCTTGACATTGGAGGCCGGGATCTGGGGCCCCCTTATTACAGGTGGATTCCAGTTTCTGATATGCCCCCCACCGGCAGACCCCGAGAACCACCGGGCAAGGGCTGTCGGGAAGAGCCCCCCTTTCCTCAAAGCACCGACCCCCCCCCCCCCCATGTTGAGGGCACGTGGTCTGGTATGGTTCAGGAGGAGGGCGCTCGCTCGTCCCTTCCCTTTCCTGACCTGCCTGGCTGCATGTTAAGATAAGGGTCTGGTATGGATTTTGAGGGGACCCCACTCCATTTAAAAAAATTAAAATAAAAACCATACTAGACCCAAGGGCCTGATATGGGCCTGATATGGACCTGGGGGAAGCCCGCTGACAGCTGATGACTCATTGGTTGTTAAGGACGCAGCGGCCAGGGCTGATCCTAGGGTCACAGGCGCCTGGGCGCAGAAATATTTCTGGCGCCCCACATGGGCGTGGTCATTTTACTAACTCCTCCCCTTTACAAATGTTTCTATGGCAACGACTTAACCACAGAGATGCTGCCCCACGAAGTCTTCATTGCCCCGGGATCCTTACATGATCTCTTATCAATAAACAAAATACAGGAAGAGGGGCAGAGTACTTTATTGGGACCTGGAGGGGGGGGCTCTCTGATGGACAAAGAGAGGGCTTCTGTTAGAGAGTCTGTTAGAAAGACCCCCAGACATACTACAGACATGATACAGGAGATGGTCAGAGACTGCAGACTAGGTACAGGAGATGGTCAGAGACTGCAGACACGGTACAGGAGATGGTCAGAGACTGCAGACACGGTACAGGAGATGGTCAGAGATTGCAGACACGGTACAGGAGATGGTCAGAGACTGCAGACACGTTACAGGAGATGGTCAGAGACTGCAGACACAGTACAGGAGATGGTCAGAGACTGCAGATATAGTACAAGAGATGGTCATAGACGGCAGACACAGTACAGGAGATGGTCAGAGACTGCAGACATAGTACAGGAGATGGTCAGAGACGGCAGACACAGTACAGGAGATGGTCAGAGACTGCAGACACAGTACAGGAGATGGTCAGAGACTGCAGATATAGTACAAGAGATGGTCAGAGACTGCAGATATAGTACAAGAGATGGTCAGAGACTGCAGATATAGTACAAGAGATGGTCAGAGACTGCAGATATAGTACAAGAGATTGTCATAGACGGCAGACACAGTACAGGAGATGGTCAGAGACTGCAGACATAGTACAGGAGATGGTCAGAGACGGCAGACACAGTACAGGAGATGGTCAGAGACTGCAGACATAGTACAGGAGATGGTCAGAGACTGCAGACACAGTACAGGAGATGGTCAGAGACGGCAGACACAGTACAGGAGATGGTCAGAGACGGCAGACACAGTACAGGAGATGGTCAGAGACGGCAGACACAGTACAGGAGATGGTCAGAGACGGCAGACACAGTACAGGAGATGGTCAGAGATGGCAGACACAGTACAGGAGATGGTCAGAGACTGCAGACTTGGTACAGGAGATGGTCAGAGATGGCAGACACAGTACAGGAGGAGATGGTCAGAGACTGCAGACTTGGTACAGGAGATGGTCAGAGACTGCAGACTTGGTACAGGAGATGGTCAGAGACTGCAGACTTGGTACAGAAGATGGTCAGAGACTGCAGACTTGGTACAGGAGATGGTCAGAGACTGCAGACACAGTACAGGAGATGGTCAGAGACGGCAGACACAGTACAGGAGATGGTCAGAGACGGCAGACACAGTACAGGAGATGGTCAGAGACGGCAGACACAGTACAGGAGATGGTCAGAGACTGCAGACACAGTACAGGAGATGGTCAGAGACGGCAGACACAGTACAGGAGATGGTCAGAGACGGCAGACACAGTACAGGAGATGGTCAGAGACGGCAGACACAGTACAGGAGATGGTCAGAGACGGCAGACACAGTACAGGAGATGGTCAGAGACGGCAGACACAGTACAGGAGATGGTCAGAGACGGCAGACACAGTACAGGAGATGGTCAGAGACGGCAGACACAGTACAGGAGATGGTCAGAGACGGCAGACACAGTACAGGAGATGGTCAGAGACGGCAGACACAGTACAGGAGATGGTCAGAGACGGCAGACACAGTACAGGAGATGGTCAGAGACGGCAGACACAGTACAGGAGATGGTCAGAGACGGCAGACACAGTACAGGAGATGGTCAGAGACGGCAGACACAGTACAGGAGATGGTCAGAGACTGCAGACTTGGTACAGGAGATGGTCAGAGACTGCAGACTTGGTACAGGAGATGGTCAGAGATGGCAGACACAGTACAGGAGATGGTCAGAGATGGCAGACACAGTACAGGAGGAGATGGTCAGAGACTGCAGACTTGGTACAGGAGATGGTCAGAGACTGCAGACTTGGTACAGGAGATGGTCAGAGACTGCAGACTTGGTACAGAAGATGGTCAGAGACTGCAGACTTGGTACAGGAGATGGTCAGAGACTGCAGACACAGTACAGGAGATGGTCAGAGACGGCAGACACAGTACAGGAGATGGTCAGAGACGGCAGACACAGTACAGGAGATGGTCAGAGACGGCAGACACAGTACAGGAGATGGTCAGAGACGGCAGACACGGTACAGGAGATGGTCAGAGACTGCAGACTTGGTACAGGAGATGGTCAGAGATGGCAGACACAGTACAGGAGATGGTCAGAGATGGCAGACACAGTACAGGAGGAGATGGTCAGAGACTGCAGACTTGGTACAGGAGATGGTCAGAGACTGCAGACTTGGTACAGAAGATGGTCAGAGACTGCAGACTTGGTACAGGAGATGGTCAGAGACTGCAGACCTGGTACAGGAGATGGTCAGAGACTACAGTCTGCAGGGGCCCTAAGGGTCACACTGGAAGTGCCCAAGGGCCACAGGTTGGGTTTTAGTGATTTATGTTAATGCCATTTCCCCCCCCCCCCCCACTGATGGTATTATATAGATATGGATGGGGGGGGTCTCTGTAGATGGTATATACTGTATACATGGATGAGGGGGTCTCTGTAGATGGTATATACTGTATACATGGATGGGGGGGTCTCTGTAGATGGTATATACTGTATACATGGATGGGGGGGTCTCTGTAGATGGTATATACTGTATACATGGATGGGGGGGGTCTCTGTAGATGGTATATACTGTATACATGGATGGGGGGGTCTCTGTAGATGGTATATACTGTATACATGGATGGGGGGGTCTCTGTAGATGGTATATGCTGTATACATGGATGGGGGGGGTCTCTGTAGATGGTATATACTGTATACATGGATGGGGGGGTCTCTGTAGATGGTATATACTGTATACATGGATGGGGGGGGTCTCTGTAGATGGTATATACTGTATACATGGATGGGGGGGGTCTCTGTAGATGGTATATACTGTATACATGGATGGGGGGGGTCTCTGTAGATGGTATATACTGTATACATGGATGGGGGGGGTCTCTGTAGATGGTATATACTGTATACATGGATGGGGGGGTCTCTGTAGATGGTATATACTGTATACATGGATGGGGGGGGTCTCTGTAGATGGTATATACTGTATACATGGATGGGGGGGGTCTCTGTAGATGGTATATACTGTATACATGGATGGGGGGGGTCTCTGTAGATGGTATATACTGTATACATGGATGGGGGGGGGTCTCTGTAGATGGTATATACTGTATACATGGATGGGGGGGTCTCTGTAGATGGTATATACTGTATACATGGATGGGGGGGTCTCTGTAGATGGTATATACTGTATACATGGATGGGGGGGTCTCTGTAGATGGTGTATACTGTATACATGGATGGGGAGTGGTCTCTGTAGATGGTATATACTGTATACATGGATGGATGGGGGGGTTCTCTGTAGATGGTATATACTGTATACATGGATGGGGGGATTCTCTGTAGATGGTATATACTGTATACATGGATGGATGGGGGGGTTCTCTGTAGATGGTATATACTGTATACATGGATGGGGGGGTCTCTGTAGATGGTATATACTGTATACATGGATGGGGGGGGTCTCTGTAGATGGTATATACTGTATACATGGATGGGGGGATTCTCTGTTGGTATATACTCTGTAGGGGGGGTTCTCTGTATGGTATATACTGTATACATGGATGGGGGGGTCTCTGTAGATGGTATATACTGTATACATGGATGGGGGGGGTCTCTGTATGGTATATACTGTATACATGGGGGGGGGTTCTCTGTAGATGGTATATACTGTATACATGGATGGGGGGGTCTCTGTAGATGGTATATACTGTATACATGGATGGATGGGGGGGTTCTCTGTAGATGGTATATACTGTATACATGGATGGGGGGGTCTCTGTAGATGGTATATACTGTATACATGGATGGGGGGGTCTCTGTAGATGGTATATACTGTATACATGGATGGGGGGGTCTCTGTAGATGGTATATACTCTGTGGGGGGGTCTCTGTAGATGGTATATACTGTATACATGGATGGGGGGGTCTCTGTAGATGGTATATACTGTATACATGGATGGGGGGGTTCTCTGTAGATGATATATACTGTGTACATGGATGAGGGGGGTCTCTGTAGATGGTATATACTGTATACATGGATGGGGGGGTCTCTGTAGATGGTATATACTGTATACATGGATGGGGGGGTTCTCTGTAGATGGTATATACTGTATACATGGATGGGGGGGTCTCTGTAGATGGTATATACTGTATACATGGATGGGGGGGGTTCTCTGTAGATGGTATATACAGTATACATGAATGGGGGGGTTCTCTGTGAATGAATGAAATGAATGGAAATGAATGAATGAAAAAAACTTGTATAGCGCGGCACATGCGAACTGAATCGCCTCTGGGCGCTTGTTGTTTCTGTTTCTCTTGACATCAAAAGAGCAGAGTTTTAATCCGTCTTCTGAAGCTCAGGTGGTTTTCCTCCAACCGAATGCTGGTTGCTAAAGCGTTCCATAGTTTGGGACCTTGGAAAGCAAACCTTCTTTCTCCTTTGGACTTGTAGCTGGCTTTAGGTATTTTGACCAGATTTTGGTCGGTGGATCGCAGTATGCGATTGGGATTGTGGGCTTCTATCTTTTCGCATAAATATTGCGGAGCCTTACCATGGATGCACTTATGCGTCAGACAGAGCGCTTTAAAAGCAATTCTGTCCTTTACTGGCAGCCAGTGAAGGGTTCTCAACGAAGGTGAGATTGATTCCCATGTTTTTTTCCCAGTCACTAGCCTGGCGGCCGTATTCTGAACGACTTGCAGACGAGAGATTTGGTACTTTGGGAGTCCAAGGTAAAGGGCATTTGCATAGTCCAGTCTGGAGTTCACTATTGTTCCCACCACGACTGCTACGTCTTCTTTGGGAATAAATGGAATAAGTCTACGTAGTAGGCGCAGCAGATGGTGAGATCCACTGACTACTGACCCTATTTGTGCGTCCATTGTCATGAAGGTGTCAAAAATGACCCCTAGACTTTTGACTTTGGAGCTAGGGGTGATGATTTTGCCCAGAATGGGCGGAGGTGTCCAGGTTGTTGCCAGTTGACTCTTGCGACTGGCCTGAAACAGAAGAAGTTCTGTTTTGGAACTGTTGAGTTTAAGATAACTCTTGGTCATCCAGTTTTCTATCAAAGAGAGACAATTCTCTAAACTGGGATGGTGATCCTTTTTGTTGCAGATGCGAAAATACAGTTGGGTGTCGTCTGCATATGAGTGATAGAGTAATTGTTGGCTACTGATGATTTCAAAGAGCGGACGAAGATAGATGTTGAAGAGCACCGGTGACAGGGGGGATCCTTGAGGGACTCCACATGATACCGTGCGTTTTTCAGAAGTGAACGGTCCCAATTTCACTGTTTGTGATCGGTTTTCCAAAAAGGAGGAGAACCACTGTAAATCACTTTCTGCGACTCTGGCTACCTCAGCCAGCCGAGTCAGTAACAGGTTGTGATCCACGGTATCGAAAGCCGCACTTAGGTCCAACAGAACCAGGAGACAAGATTCTCCTTCGTCTGTGGCCTCAAGTGCGTCGTCCCATATTTTCAACAATGCTGTCTCCGTCCCGTGTCCAGGACGGAAACCCGATTGGAATGGATCGAGTAGATTGTGGGTATCTAGATGCCGTTGCAGCTGTTGTACCACTACTTTTTCCATTATTTTGGAGAAAACATTTAGGCCTGTTATGGGACGGCGGTGGGTTGGGTCCTTGGGGTCCAGGGTAGGTTTCTTCAAGATGGGCTGGATTGTGCCCTCTTTCAACAGGGAGGGCACTATGCCTTCCTTGAATGACTGGTTTATTAGTTGCGTGATAGGTGGTGCCAGGATGTCGGCACATTCCTTCAGCAGCTTAGTGGGGATAATATCATTAGGCGCTGTGCTGTTTCGCAAAGTACCGATGATATTTTTTGTGGCATCGATGGTGATGGGTTCCAGAGTGAACTTTGTTGATTGTAGAAAATTTCTATGGTTGTTGTGTGGATGATTGAGGGGGGGGTTGAGGGGGGTATTGTTCTGCAGAATGCTTTCCCGGATTCTCTCAATTTTATTGATGAAGAAGTCCGACAATTCATTGCAAAATTCTTGGGTATCTGAATTGGGGGCTTCAAGACAGCCTGGATTCATGGTCTGAGTGACCAACTTGAAAAGTTCGCGAGGGCGGTTTAGGGCGCTGTTGATAGCCATAGAAAAATGATATTTCTTGGCTTTGAAGATCTCTTTATGGTATTTTCTTGTTATATCCTTGTAGATGATGAGGTTTTCCTCTGAAGCGCTTCTTTTCCAAGCGGCTTCCGCTCTTCTGCGCTCTTGCTTCAGTAGCAACAGCTGGTTGTTGAACCAGCCGGACTTGTTTTCCCGGATGCGGGCTTTGCGTTTCGGTGCTACCAAGTCGTCTGACTGTAGTATGGCTGCATTTATGGCATCCAGTGTTTCTGAGGCTGTGCGAAGTGATTGGGTTGTTTTTATTTTATTTCCCAAGGTAGATTTGAAGAGTTCCGAATGGAGCTTCTTCTGAGATCTAGTCCAGTATGTTGTCGCCGGCTTGGGTGTTTTTATCAATGGGGGAATTTTGGAAATTATGAATTTAATTGCATGGTGATCTGTCCATGGCAATGGTTCATTTTCCAAAATGCTTATTTTCAGATGGTATATACTGTATACATGGATGGGGGGGGTCTCTGTAGATGGTATATACTGTATACATGGATGGGGGGCGGTCTCTGTAGATGGTATATACTGTATACATGGATGGGGAGGGGTCTCTGTAGATGGTATATACTGTATACATGGATGGAGGGGTCTCTGTAGATGGTATATACAGTATACATGGATGGAGGGGTCTCTGTAGATGGTATATACTGTATACATGGATGGAGGGGTCTCTGTAGATGGTATATACTGTATACATGGATGGAGGGGTCTCTGTAGATGGTATATACTGTATACATGGATGGGGGGGTTCTCTGTAGATGGTATATACTGTATACATGGATGGAGGGGTCTCTGTAGATGGTATATACTGTATACATGGATGGAGGGGTCTCTGTAGATGGTATATACTGTATACATGGATGGGGGGGTTCTCTGTAGATGGTATATACTGTATACATGGATGGAGGGGTCTCTGTAGATGGTATATACTGTATACATGGATGGGGGGGTTCTCTGTAGATGGTATATACTGTATACATGGATGGGGGGGTTCTCTGAAGATGGTATATACAGTATACATGGATGGAGGGGTCTCTGTAGATGGTATATACTGTATACATGGATGGAGGGGTCTCTGTAGATGGTATATACTGTATACATGGATGGGGGGCGGTCTCTGTAGATGGTATATACTGTATACATGGATGGGGAGGGGTCTCTGTAGATGGTATATACTGTATACATGGATGGAGGGGTCTCTGTAGATGGTATATACAGTATACATGGATGGAGGGGTCTCTGTAGATGGTATATACTGTATACATGGATGGAGGGGTCTCTGTAGATGGTATATACTGTATACATGGATGGAGGGGTCTCTGTAGATGGTATATACAGTATACATGGATGGAGGGGTCTCTGTAGATGGTATATACTGTATACATGGATGGAGGGGTCTCTGTAGATGGTATATACTGTATACATGGATGGAGGGGTCTCTGTAGATGGTATATACAGTATACATGGATGGAGGGGTCTCTGTAGATGGTATATACAGTATACATGGATGGGGTTCTATAGACGGATCTGATGGCCGTGCATCTAATAAATATAAAGACTTCGGCCCCCCCATAAATACGGTGGGTCAGGCCCGGCGCGGCGGTGGCGGCGGGGAGATCCCGCGAAGGGTTAAGGGAAGACGTTGCGGGATGAGTGCTGTGTGTCAGGGAAGATGAATCTGAGATACTAGGCAGGAGGAAGGTAAAAAGATTAAAGTCTTATTATTATTGGGTGTGTGTGTCTGCTCCCCCCTCCCCCCCCTCTCTCTCCTCCGACATGACAGCTCAGTCATCATCCGCAAGAAATACCGGAGCGGGACATTATGATGGGAAACTCGATAAAGCGTCAGGGGGAGCCTCGTCTCCCATCCATCACCGGAACGCCTGGAAAATTTCAGCTCGCTGCCGGCCCCGCAAATGTCTGCAATATATTCTTCCTGATGCTGCTGTTTGGATGCTTTTATGAAATAGAAATATGAGAGAGAGAGAGAGAGAGAGAGACGGCTAGAGAGAGAGACGGCCAGGGAGGGGGAGAGAGAGAGAGAAAGGTCAGGCAGAGAGAGAGAAGGAGTGAGAGAGGCGGCCAGGGATGGAAAGAATGAGAGAGATGGCCAGGGAGGGAGAGAGAGAGAGCGAGAGATAGAGAGAGAAGACCAGGCAGAGAGCGAGAGAGAGAAGACCAGGCAGAAAAAGAGAGCGAGAGAGAGAAGACCAGGCAGAAAAAGAGAGCAAGAGAAGACCAGGCAGAGAGAGAGAGAGACCAGGCAGAGAGAGCGAGAGAGACCAGGCAGAGAGAGAGTGAGAGAGAGAAAGACCAGGCAGAGAGAGAGCGAGAGAGAGAGACCAGGCAGAGAGAGAGCGAGAGAGAAGACCAGGCAGATAGAAAGAAGGCCGGAGAGAGAGAGAGAGAGAGAGAGAAGACCAGGCAGGCAGAGTGAGAATACCAGGCAGACGGAGAGAGAGAGAGAGAGACCAGGCAGGCAGAGAGAGAGAGAGAGAAGACCAGGCAGAGAGAGAGAGACCAGAGAGAGAGAGAGGCCAGGCAGAGAGAGAGAGAAGACCAGGCAGAGAGAGAGAGAGAGAGAGAGAGACCAGAGAAAGAGAGAGAGAAGACCAGGCAGAGAGAGAAGACCAGAGAGAGAGAGAGAGACCAGAGAGAGAGAGAGACCAGAGAGAGAGACCAGAGAGAGAGAGAGACCAGAGAGAGAGAGAAGACCAGAGAGAGAGAGACCAGAGAGAGAGAGAAGGCCAGGCAGAGAGAGAGAGAAGACCAGGCAGGCGGAGAGAGAGAATATACCAGGCAGGTGGAAAGAGAGAGAGAAGACCAGGCAGAGAGAGAGAGACCAGAGAGAGAGAGAGAGGCCAGGCAGAGAGAGAGAGAAGACCAGGCAGAGAGAGAGAGAGACCAGAGAGAGAGAGAGAAGACCAGGCAGAGAGAGAGACCAGAGAGAGAGAGAGAGACCAGAGAGAGAGAGAGAGAGACCAGAGAGAGAGAGAGAGACCAGAGAGAGAGAAAAGACCAGAGAGAGAGAGAGAAGACCAGAGAGAGAGAGGCCAGGCAGAGAGAGAGAGAAGACCAGGCAGAGAGAGAGAGAGAGAGAGAGACCAGAGAGAGAGAGAGAAGGCCAGGCAGAGAGAGAGAGAAGACCAGGCAGGCGGAGAGAGAGAATATACCAGGCAGGTGGAAAGAGAGAGAGACCAGACAGGCAGAGAGAGAGAGAGACCAGGCAGGCAGAGAGAGAGAGAGGCCAGGCAGAGAGAGAGAGAAGACCAGGCAGAGAGAGAAGGCCAGGCAGAGAGAGAGAGAAGGCCGGGCAGGGAGAGAGAGAGAGAGAAGGTGGGCTCATCTTCTGCTTCCCTTCCCGGAAAACAACAGCAGCAGCTGGGCCCAAGAGCTGACAATCCAAACAGTTGGGGGCTGGGGCACCTCAGTGCGAATTCCAGGCACAATGACTTGTATGGGAACGCTTCTGAATCGCACACGTCATCAGTTTTAAAGCTCGATTCACACTAATGGGTTTTTGCCTTTCACTTGGGTTCCTATGGAACGTGTTCACATCAATGCATTTGTGTATCTCTGCAAGGGTCGGGATTTCCCCGCCCCCCCCACCCCCCACAACCAAAAAGCAACTATCGCGTTTTTACTTGCGATTTGCGTTTTCTTTTCTTTTTTAGCTGTACACAATTGGTTGGTGGTTAAGGAGGGGGACGGGAAGCTGGCCGCTGCCAGGGCCGATCCTAGGCAGGGTGCTTGCAGAGGTGGGGGGGGGGCACCGAAGTGTCAGAGTTCTCCCCTCCCCCTCCTCTCCTTGTTTGTGTCCGCCCAGAACTAGTGTTCTGAGCCATGTTGTCACCCCGTCACATGCACACCTGGTGGAGACTGCAGGCGGCCATGTTGGCACCCGTAGCTCCACCCTTGTCAGGAAGCCAGTAAGGATGACGCCAGGAGGGGGGTCCTGCGATCGGTAATAAATACCCGGCATACTTATGAGTTATATCTGATGTCAGGTCTGCTGGGGTCCTTTAATGGGAGGGGGAGGGGCATATATGAGCGTTTGTGTGCGCTCTGTCCCTCCCGCTTTCCGGCTGGCCGCCCCCGGCAGGTGTACGTATGCTGTGCACAATGGGTTAGCGATGTCGTACACCTTCGCGCTAGTTATCATTGATCGCATCCTGCGGTGTGTGCCTGCTGCATGGCGGCTCGCTGGGCTTCCTGTGACTGAATTCAACTGCTGGGGGGGTCACTATCTGCCTGCCGAGGCGTGTATGTCAAGGTGACGGTGGGGGGGATCCCAGGGTGACACCTGTATGATGATGTGCTGTCTGCTCTGTGACCACTTATGGATGATCTATATTTCAACACTAGGGGGAGCTAGCGGGTTCCCTGATCACCACTCCACCCTAGATGGATATTTCAGTGTTTGATGGATACTGGTTAAGGGACCTGATCCGTTCACCTTAGTGGGAACCCCTCATAATGGGGCACAGTGGGTGTACAGACCCGGGAACTCAGCACAGGGATGGTGGGAACCCCTCATAATGGGGCACAGCGGGTGTACAGACCCGGGAACTCAGCACAGGGATGGTAGGAACCCCTCATAATGGGCACAGCGGGTGTACAGACCCGGGAACTCAGCACAGGGATGGTGGGAACCCCTCATAATGGGCACAGCAGGTGTACAGACCCGGGAACTCAGCACAGGGATGGTGGGAACCCCTCATAATGGGGCACAGCGGGTGTACAGACCCGGGAACTCAGCACAGGGATGGTGGGAACCCCTCATAATGGGCACAGCAGGTGTACAGACCCGGGAACTCAGCACAGGGATGGTGGGAACCCCTCATAATGGGCACAGCGGGTGTACAGACCCGGGAACTCAGCACAGGGATGGTGGGAACCCCTCATAATGAGCACAGCGGGTGTACAGACCCGGGAACTCAGCACAGGGATGGTGGGAACCCCTCATAATGAGCACAGCGGGTGTACAGACCCAGGAACTCAGCACAGGGATGGTAGGAACCCCTAATGGGCATAAGACCCGGGAACTGGGGATGGTGGGAACCCCTCATAATGGGGCACATCGGGTGTACGGGGAACTCAGCACAGGGATGGTGGGACAGGGCACCAGGTGTACGGGAACTCAGCACAGGGATGGTGGGAACCCCTCATAATGGGCACAGCGGGTGTACAGACCCGGGAACTCAGCACAGGGATGGTGGGAACCCCTCATAATGGGCACAGCGGGTGTAGGGGAACTGCACAGGGATACAGACCCGGGGAACTCAGCACAGGGATGGTGGGAACCCCTCATAATGGGCACAGGGTGTACAGACCCGGGAACTCAGCACAGGGATGGTGGGAACCCCTCATAATGGGCACAGCGGGTGTACAGACCCGGGAACTCAGCACAGGGATGGTGGGAACCCCTCAATGGGCTAATCAGGTGTACAGACCCGGGAACTCAGCACAGGGATGGTGGGAACCCCTCATAATGGGCACAGGGTGTACGGGTGCACAGGGATACAGACCCGGGAACTCAGCACAGGGATGGTGGGAACCCCTCATAATGGGCACAGCAGGTGTACAGACCCGGGAACTCAGCACAGGGATGGTGGGAACCCCTCATAATGGGCACATCGGGTGTACAGACCCGGGAACTCAGCACAGGGATGGTGGGAACCCCTCATAATGGGCACAGCGGGTGTACAGACCCGGGAACTCAGCACAGGGATGGTGGGAACCCCTCATAATGGGCACAGCGGGTGTAGGTGTACAGACCGGGTGTACGGGAACTCAGCACAGGGATGGGCACAGCGGGTGGGAACCCCTGGTGGGAACATAATGGGCACAGCGGGTGTACGGGGAACTCAGCACAGGGATGGTGGGACCCCTCATAATGGGCACCGGGTGTACGGGAACTCAGCACAGGGATGGTGGGAACCCCTCATAATGGGCACAGCGGGTGTACAGACCCGGGAACTCAGCACAGGGATGGTGGGAACCCCTCATAATGGGCACAGCGGGTGTACAGAACCGGGAACTCAGCACAGGGATGGTGGGAACCCCTCATAATGGGCCCTCAGACCCGGGAACTAATGGGCATAATGGGCAGCGGGTGTACAGACCGGGTGTACGGGAACTCAGCACAGGGATGGGGGAACCCCTCATAATGGGCACAGCAGGTGGGGGAACCCCTGGTGGGAACATAATGGGCACAGCGGGTGCACAGGGATACAGACCGGGTGTACAGGGGAACTCAGCACAGGGATGGGGGAACCCCTCATAATGGTGGGGGAACCCCTCATAATGGGCACAGCGGGTGTACAGAACCGGGATGGTGGGACCCCTCATAATGGGCACAGGGGACAGAACCGGGAACTCAGCACAGGGATGGTGGGAACCCCTCATAATGGGCACAGCGGGTGTACAGACCCGGGAACTCAGCACAGGGATGGAGTGGTGGACGGACGATGGGGATGATCTCTAATAATGATTTGTTAATAGCCGCCTCCAAGCAAATCGCCCTCCAGATCTATAATATAAAGTCTGTCAATTTTACCATTTATCCTCCCCGCCCCACACAATGGAGGCCGCCGCCCCTCTCATTCTTCATACTCTCAGGTTTTTATTAACATGTCACCTTCCCGCGTACATGATCGGTGTCCTGCGGTGTCTGGCGGGTGACACCGGGGTTAAGAGGCAACACTTCTTCCGCTGTGTTCTGGTGTCAGGGAGCGTTTGACCTGAGCGGGTGTGACGGGGTCAGAGTGCAATCGCCCTCCAGGCGGAGATGTAATGGATTCTTCCACTGCTAATCACCCGATAATGTTCTGTGCGTCCTACCGGGGGCCGTGTGTGCCGCCATTCCCATCAGTCTCTGTACAGAGGAGCTTACACTCTAATGTCCCCTCCCCCACACAGTCACATCAGTCTCTGTACAGAGGAGCTTACACTCTAATGTCCCCTCCCCCCACAGTCACATCAATCTCTGTACAGAGGAGCTTACACTCAAATGTCCCCTCCCCCACACAGTCACATCAGTCTCTGTACAGAGGAGCTTACACTCTAATGTCCCCTCCCCCCACAGTCACATCAGTCTCTGTACAGAGGAGCTTACACTCTAATGTCCCCTCCCCCTCCCCCCACAGTCACATCAGTTTCTGTACAGAGGAGCTTACACTCTAATGTCTCCTCCCCCACAGTGACATCAGTCTCTGTACAGAGGAGCTTACACTCTAATGTCCCCTCCCCCACAGTCACACGCTATTATTATACATTTATATAGCTTTGACATATACCACAGTGCTGTACAGAGATCACTGAGCCAGTCACATCAGTCTGGCATATCTATTGTCGCCGCTTCCCGCCCTCCTATTCAGGTGTCCCGCCCTTTGTCGGGCGCGGGGTATCTGAATTACAGCGGCGGGGGTGGTGTCTTTGGAAGTGCCTGATTTAGAGCCCAAGGCTCTAATAGGCTTCCAAATTGGTAAAAGGCGAATGCACTGCTGTGCGTTCCCTGTTTACAGGGTGTTGTGTTAGGGAATCGAATAAATCGCTTCTCTAACACTGACACGCCTCTCGGCCAATCGGGTGCACCGTGTCTGGTTACCCGTTACCTGATTGGCTGAAGCGACAGGTGCTGTGATTGGATTGTGGCCCCCAAAGAATCCCAGACCGCTGCTCAGGACTAAGGATGAGCGTCGGCGTGTTATTTGGATATACCGTATTTATCAGCGTCTAGCAAGCACAGGCTTACCATTGCCATGAATGCAGCCTCACCATTGCCAGAATGCAGCCTCACCATTGCCACAAATGCAGCCTCACCATTGCCACAAACGCAGCCTCACCATTTCCACGAACGCAGCCTCACCATTTCCACAAACGCAGCCTCACCATTTCCACGAACGCAGCCTCACCATTTCCACGAACGCAGCCTCACCATTTCCACGAACGCAGCCTCACCATTTTCCACGAATGCAGCCTCACCATTGCCATGAATGCAGCCCCATCATTGCATCCAATGCAGCCTTACCATATGAACCAATGCAGCCTTACATGTGCCATGAATTCAGCCTCACATGTGCCATGAATGCAGCCTCACATGTGCCATAAATGCAGCCTCACATGTGCCCTGAATGCAGCCTCACATGTGCCCTGAATGCAGCCTCACATGTGCCATAAATGCAGCCTCACATGTGCCATGAATGCAGCCTCACATGTGCCTTGAATGCAGCCTCTCATGTGCCATAAATGCAGCCTCTCATGTGCCTTGAATGCAGCCTTACCATTGCAAACAATGCAGCCTCTCATGTGCCCAAATGCAGCCTCTCATGTGCCATAAATGCAGCCTCTCATGTGCCTTAAATGCAGCCTTACCATTGCCATCAGTGCAGCCTGAACGATGTTCATCTGCAGCCTCAGAGGGCAGAGGGAGGGGGCGGGACGAGTGCCGACAGATTACAAACATTAGAATCTCTTGTTTACCTTGTGGCCTTATTAATACAAAGTCCCGCCTCATATATGATAGACAGAACAGTCGTCCAATGGCATCCCAGGAGACGGGACTTCCAATAGAGACGCTGCTGAGTAAACAGGAGATTCTCTTCATGTAATCTGACGGCGCTCGTCCCGCCCCCTCCCTGTCCCCTCCAAGGCAGCGCCAATAAATACGGTATACATCATACAGGTGTTCTGTAGTTCTACCCCAGGGTGACAACGCTGTCGCTCAATAGAGTAAGTGTTGTCACCCTAGCACAGGAAGTGTGAAAGGATTACCAGGTGACAATAAAATGGGGGGGGGGGGGGCTGAGAAGAAGGCTAATGCCCCCCCCCACCCCATGTAAGGACTGGTAGGATACAATGTATCATCTTTGTGTCGATGATTGGTCAGGTCTGTCCTCGTTCAGTCGTGTTTTCCTCTCTTCTCTCCCTCTAGTCTTCGTGGTTCGGGAGGACGAGTTCAGCAATCGTCTGAACACTCGGGCCAGCTTCCGGGGCTGCACCGCCCTGCACTACGCCGTCCTGGCCAACGACTACGGCACCGTCCAGGCCCTGCTACAAGGAGGTGAGTCCGTGCGGCCACGCCCCTGAGGACCAGCGACTGCACCCTGATCTTATTACCACTTCACTGGTTACTCCACAAGGGCCACACATTCTACAATATGTTGTATCACAGGGGCCACACATCCTACAATATGACACATCACAGGGGCCACACATTCTACAATATGTCGTATCACAGGGGCCACACATTCTACAATATGTCGTATCACAGGGGCCACACATTCTACAATATGTCACATCACAGGGGCCACACATTCTACAATATGTCGCATCACAGGGGCCACACATTCTACAATATGTTGTATCACAGGGGCCACACATTCTGCAATATGTCGCATCACAGGGGCCACACATTCTACAATATGTCGTATCACAGGGGCCACACATTCTACAATATGTCACATCACAGGGGCCACACATTCTACAATATGTCGTATCACAGGGGCCACACATTCTGCAATATGTCACATCACAGGGGCCACATATCCTACAATATGTCAGATCATAGGGGCCACACATTCTACAATATGTCACATCACAGGGGCCACACATTCTACAATATGTCGTATCACAGGGGCCACACATTCTACAATATGTCACATCACAGGGGCCACACATTCTACAATATGTCGTATCACAGGGGCCACACATTCTGCAATATGTCGCATCACAGGGGCCACACATTCTACAATATGTCGTATCACAGGGGCCACACATTCTACAATATGTCCCATCACAGGGGCCACACATTCTACAATATGTCGTATCACAGGGGCCACACATTCTACAATATGTCACATCACAGGGGCCACACATTCTACAATATGTCGTATCACAGGGGCCACACATTCTACAATATGTCACATCACAGGGGCCACACATTCTACAATATGTCGTATCACAGGGGCCACACATTCTACAATATGTCGTATCACAGCGGCCACACATTCTACAATATGTCGTATCACAGGGGCCACACATTCTACAATATGTCACATCACAGGGGCCACACATTCTACAATATGTCGTATCACAGGGGCCACACATTCTACAATATGTCGTATCACAGCGGCCACACATTCTACAATATGTCACATCACAGGGGCCACACATTCTACAATATGTCGTATCACAGGGGCCACACATTCTACAATATGTCACATCACAGGGGCCACACATTCTACAATATGTCGTATCACAGGGGCCACACATTCTACAATATGTCACATCACAGGGGCCACACATTCTACAATATGTCGTATCACAGGGGCCACACATTCTACAATATGTCGCATCACAGGGGCCACACATTCTACAATCTGTCGTATCACAGCGGCCACACATTCTACAATATGTCGTATCACAGGGGCCACACATTCTACAATATGTCACATCACAGGGGCCACACATTCTACAATATGTCGTATCACAGGGGCCACACATTCTACAATATGTCGCATCACAGGGGCCACACATTCTACAATATGTCGTATCACAGCGGCCACACATTCTACAATATGTCGTATCACAGGGGCCACACATTCTACAATATGTCACATCACAGGGGCCACACATTCTACAATATGTCGTATCACAGGGGCCACACATTCTACAATATGTCGTATCACAGCGGCCACACATTCTACAATATGTCACATCACAGGGGCCACACATTCTACAATATGTCGTATCACAGGGGCCACACATTCTACAATATGTCACATCACAGGGGCCACACATTCTACAATATGTCGTATCACAGCGGCCACACATTCTACAATATGTCGTATCACAGGGGCCACACATTCTACAATATGTCACATCACAGGGGCCACACATTCTACAATATGTCGTATCACAGGGGCCACACATTCTACAATATGTCACATCACAGGGGCCACACATTCTACAATATGTCACATCACAGGGGCCACACATTCTACAATATGTCGCATCACAGGGGCCACACATTCTACAATATGTCGCATCACAGGGGCCACACATTCTACAATATGTCGCATCACAGGGGCCACACATTCTACAATCTGTAAACGGCAAGGTGTGGTGCTACTTCCCCTATACTCCTTATAACCAAGACCACAGCTAGGCAAGCCGGCAACATGTGCACCCAAATAGTGAGAGGTCGGCACTTGTTTTTTTGTTATTGCAAATGTAAAGTTCTTTATTACATATCATATTATATTGCATATTATCCCCATGACTAAGCTCCGTGGGTGGAGTGAAATGCGCTGGCAGCGTGGCCTGGTTGTAGCCCAGGCTGAGGCCGTCGTACACCGCTTCATGGGGATTTGCAGAGATGTGCGACTTCCAGGAGTTTTTACATTTTTCTTTTCTACTTCCCCCTAAGAATACAAAGGGATCCAAGATATGAGAGAAGCTGACGCATTTCTGCCCTTAGAAGCCAAGACTAAGGCCCATAAGGGGAGAAACGTGTCAGATTCTTATTATTAAAGGGGTGTTCCACCCAAAAAAACGACCTTTGCTTACTCCACTCCTCACCCCCATACATGCCACATTTGGCATGTAATTTTTTTGGGGGGGGAGTGGGGGCTTCAGTAGGAGTGGGACTTCCTGTCCCACTTCCTGCTTCCGCCGAGGGGCTGGTTAGGCGATTAAGCCTTAATCGCCTACACCAGCCCCTCCCTGTAGGCGATCACATGGGACACTGACAGGTCCCATGCGATCGCCTCTCCAATCAGCGGCGAGCCGCGCCGCGCACGCATGCGCAGTACGGCTCGCGCATGCGCAGTGGGTGCCCGGCCGTGAAGCCGAAGGCTGTCACGGCTGGGTGCCCACAGTCAGGATGGAGACGCCGGCCGGGCAGGGGGGGAGAGGAGCGGAGCCCCGGTCGGCGCGTCGCTGGAACGCAGGAGCAGGTAAGTGAGTGTTTATTAAAAGCCAGCAGCTACACTTTTTGTAGCTGCTGACTTTTAATAAACACAACTTAGGGCTGGAACACCCCTTTAAAGTTGTTCTTCTTTTATTTTTATTTTTTATCCCATTATTGTGACACGGGGGATATGTTTGATGGATTCAGAGTCTTCTTTCTTCTTCTTTCTTCTCTTTTTTTCTCTTTCTTCCCTTCCTCTTACTTCTCCTTCTCAATCTCATTTCTTCTTTTCCTTCTGCTTCTTCTTTCTTCTTTTCCTTCCCCTTCTCCTTTCTTTTTTTCCTTCTCCTTCTTTTCCTTCCCCTTCTCCTTTCTTCTTTTCCTTCTCCTTCTTTTCCTTCTCCTTCTCCTTCTCCTTTCTTCTTTTCCTTCTCCTTTCTTCTTTTCCTTCTCCTTCTCCTTTTCCTTCTCCTTTCTTCTTCTTTCTTCACTTTCTTTTCTTTCTTCACTTTCTTTTTTTTCTTCTTCTCCTTATACTCTTTCTTCTTTTCCTCTTCTCTTTCTTCTCTTTCTTCTTCTTCTCTTCTCTTTCTTCTCTTTCTTCTTCTTCTCTTACTTCTTCTTCTCTTTCTTCTTCTTCTCTTTCTTCTTCTTCTCTTTCTTCTTCTTCTCTTTCTTCTTCTTCTCTTTTTTCTTCTTCTTCTCTTTTTTTCTTCTTCTTCTTCTTCTTCTTCTTCTTCTTCTTCTTCTTCTTATTCTTCTTCTTCTTCTTCTTCTCTTTCTTGTCTTTCTTCTTCTCTTTTTTCTTCTCTTTCTTCTCTTTTTTTCTTCTCCTTCTCCACTTCTCTTTCTTCTTTTTTTTTCTCTCTCTTCTCTTCTCTTTCTCTTTCTTCTCCTTCTCTTCTTTCTTCTCATTCTTTCTCTTCTCCTTCTCTTCTTTCTTGTCCTTTTTTCTCTTTTTTCACGTTCTTTTTCTCTTTCTTCTCCTCCTTCTTTTTCTCTTTCTTCTCCTCCTTCTTTTTCTCTTTCTTCTCCTCCTTCTTTTTCTCTTTCTTCTCCTCCTTCTTTTTCTCTTTCTTCTCCTCCTTCTCTTTCTTCTCTTTCTTCTTCTCCTTCTTCTCCTTTCTTCTTTCTCTTCTCCTTCTCTTTCTTCTCCTTATCCTCTTTCTTCTTTCTTTTTCTTCTTTTTTCTTCTTTCTTTTTCTTCTTTCTTCTTCTTCTCTCTCTTCTCCTCTTTCTTCTCCTTTTCTCTGTCTTCTATTTTTCTCTTTCTTCTCTCTCATCTCTCTCTTTCTTCTTTTTTTTTTCTTTTTCTCTCTTCTCTCTCTTTCTTCTTTTTTTTCCCTTTTTCTCTTTCTTCTCATCTTTCTTCTCTCTCTTCTATTTTTTCTATTTCTTCTTCTCTTTCTTCTCCTTCTCTTTTCCTCTTTTTTTCTGTTATTTATTATTATTTTTAGGGCAGTACGTGACAGGGCCGGTGACGTGTCATATTCGGCTCCCTCATCACAGACTGCTCCGGAAGTGCTGCGGCGGCCAACTGCGCATGCGCGATGCGTTCCAAAGCATTTAGGACACTGCACACCAGCGAAGCCGTCATTCAGAGCGACGTGGACTTAGAGGTAAGTGGCCAGTCGGCCTCACGCCCTCGCTTCGCTCGGACGGCTCGCTCCGCTCGCTCGGCCTCCTGGCTCTTTTTTGAACATCCTCCAATCCACGGGGATGTTAAGGAAAGAGCCTGGATGCCGAACGAGGTTTCGCTGGTGTGCACTGTCGTAAATGCTTTGGAACGCATCGCGCGTGCGCAGTTGGCCGCCCAGCACTTCCGCAGCAGTCTGTGATGGGGAGCGGAGTATGACGATACACCGGCAGGGGGAGGTCATTTAGGGGAAGTTATCAGCCCCGTCCACCACACTTCTGCTAACTGCAAAACAACTCTCCCTCCCTATGTTATGGCACTAAAGAGTGGAAGAGGAGGAGGTGTTTTGTAGTCCTGATAACATGTCCATTTACATCTGCCTGCCCATTGATCGTCCTAGATCTCCTAGTCGGCTCTTCTTGACTCCGGGGCAGTGTAAGGATCACAGCACTATCAGCAGGGGGCATCACAGCCGCCATGTGCATCGGGGTCAGGATATGTGTCAATTTTTTTAGGAAAAGGTCAACTTACCCTTGAAGGGTAAAAACAAAAATTCCTTAAAGAAATTGAATGCAGCACCATATGTAAGGACGGGTGGGATACGATTCATGGCACTTTAAGTGTTGGGTGGTGGCGGGTCAGAGCAGAGGGGAAGGTGCGGCACGGCTGAGCGCCTCGCCTATTGTTGTCCTCCTTCCTCTCCACCTGTCCTCCTCTATCTCTCCTCCCCGAGGCACTTCCACCCTCCTCACAGGCAGCACGCCATTAGCCGGGCCACTTAAACAGGCCACCTGGTTTCCTGCGGGTCCCCGCGCGCCCCCAGGGGCCCCCTCTGTTATCAATGACTCCATTGACCTCCCCAGGACTTGTGTGTCCAACAAAGTGTCACCTTAACCAGACGCAGAGGGGGCAGTACTCTGAGCCCCCCCCCCCATGTATAGGACAAAGTGGAGCGTTCTATCCCCCCCCCCCCCCCCATCCTGAAGAGGAATCCACACCAGTGAAAGTGTCGGAGGATCCCGGGGATCAAAACATAGGGACAGATGGGGAATCCCGGACAGATCCCGGGGCTGTTTACCTGCTCTTATCTCCTGCGTTTGACCTGCGACCGCATCGGTCTAGACGGGCAGATGTGTGCCGCCACCTGAGCGGGAGATGAGTTAACCTGGTGTGTGTGTGTGTGTGTGTATATAGATCATCACAGCCCTCTCCTCTACCGTCATCCCTCTATAATCCACAGGCAGCTGCTATTGTCATCCCATCCATAACCTGGTGTGTACAGAAAAATAAATAAGACGAGTGGGGTTTTACAATTAAAAACATTATTAACTATATATACAGTAAAACCTTGGTTTAACCACTTCAGCCCCGGACCATTATGCAGGTAAAGGACCTTGCCCCTTTTTGCGATTCGGCACTGCGTCGCTTTAACTGACAATTGCGCGGTCGTGCGACGCGGCCCCCGAACAAAATTGGCGTCCTTTTTTCCCCACAAATAGAGATTTCTTTTGGTGGTATTTGATCGCCTCTGCGGCTTTTATTTTTTGCGCTATAAACAAAAATACAGCGACAATTTTGGAAAAAAAAAATATTTTTCACTTTTTTCTATAATAAATATCCCCAAAACAAATATTTATATATATAAATTAAAAAAAAAACAACATTTTTTTCCCTCAGTTTAGGCCGATACGTATTCAAATTTTTTGGGGGGTAAAAAAATAAATAAAAAAAAAACGCTACGCCGCCGCAACTCTGGACGCAAGTGGCGTATTCTCAAAGCACTTGCGTCCAGAGTTACGGCGGCGTAGCGTAAATGGCCCGGCGTAAGCCCGCGTAATTCAAAAATGTGGATGAGGTGGGCGTGTTTTATGGAAATGAATTGCGACCCCACGTTTTTTGACTGCGCATGTGCCGTCCGTGGACGTATCCCAGTGCGCATGCTCCAAATTACGCCGCAAATATTTTTTTTACTTTTTTCTATAATAAATATCCCCCAAAAAAGATATAAAAAAACATTATTTTTCCTCAGTTTAGTGCCGTCCGTGGACGTATCCCAGTGCGCATGCTCCAAATTACGCCGCAAATATTTTTTTTACTTTTTTCTATAATAAATATCCCCCAAAAAAGATATAAAAAAACATTATTTTTCCTCAGTTTAGTGCCGTCCGTGGACGTATCCCAGTGCGCATTCTCCAAATTACGCCGCAAATACATTGGTTTCGACGTGAACGTAACCTACGCAAAGCCCTATTCGCAAACGATTTACGCAAACGACGGAAAATTTGACGCTGTCCCGACGTCCATACTTCCTCAGTTTAGTGCCGTCCGTGGACGTATCCCAGTGCGCATTCTCCAAATTACGCCGCAAATACATTGGTTTCGACGTGAACGTAACCTACGCAAAGCCCTATTCGCAAACGATTTACGCAAACGACGGAAAATTTGACGCTGTCCCGACGTCCATACTTCCTCAGTTTAGTGCCGTCCGTGGACGTATACCAGTGCGCATTCTCCAAATTACGCCGCAAATACATTGGTTTCGACGTGAACGTAACCTACGCAAAGCCCTATTCGCAAACGATTTACGCAAACGACGGAAAATTTGACGCTGTCCCGACGTCCATACTTCCTCAGTTTAGTGCCGTCCGTGGACGTATCCCAGTGCGCATTCTCCAAATTACGCCGCAAATACATTGGTTTCGCCGTGAACGTAACCTACGCAAAGCCCTATTCGCAAACGATTTACCCAAACGACGGAAAATTCGACGCTGTCCCGACGTCCATACTTAACATTACGTACGCCTCATATAGCAGGGGTAACTTTACGCCGGACTTACGCTTACGCAAACAACGTAAAAATAATGCGCCGGGCGCGCGTACGTTCGTGAATCGGCGTATCTAGCTCATTTGCATATTCGACGCGTAAATCGACGGAAGCGCCACCTAGCGGCCAGCGTAAATATGCAACTAAGATACGACGGCGTAAAAGAGACTTACGCCGGTCGTATCTTAGCAAAATTCCGGCGTATCTTGCTTTCTGAATACAGAAGAAAGATACGCCGGCGCTTCCTTCTTCTTTCTGAATCTGGCCTAATATTTTTTTACTTTTTTCTATAATAAATACCCCCCAAAAAAGATATAAAATAGAGCGACAATTTTGAAAAAAAACAATATTTTTTACTTTTTGCGATAATAAATATCCCCCAAAAATATAAAAAAAAAAACATTTTCCCTCAGTTTAGGCCGATACGTATTCTTCTACCCATTTTTGGTAAAAAAGAATCGCAATAAGCGTTTATCGATTGGTTTGCGCAAAATTTATAGCGTTTACAAAATAGGGGGATAGATTTATGACATTTTTATTAATACGTTATTTTTTCACTACTAATGGCAGCGATCAGCGTTTTTTTTTATTTCTTTTTTTTCAGGACTGCGACATTACGGCGGACACATCGGACACTTTTCACACCATTTTGGGACCATTGTCATTTATACAGCGAGCAGAGATATAAATAGCCACTGATTACTGTATAAATGTGACTGGCAGGGAAGGGGTTAACCACACAAGGGGGTTAAATGTGTGTCCTAGGGAGTGATTCTAACTGTGAGGGGGGATGGGGCTGACTAGAAGAGGAGAGAGATCATTGTTCCTAGTTAGTAGGAACACACAATCTCTCTCCTCTCCCCTGACAGAACCGGGATTTGTGTACTTACACACACACACAGATCTCGGTTTTCTCGCTCTTTCACGAGCAATCGCTGATGCCCGGCGGTCATCGCACCCATCGGGAGTATTGACTCCGGGGACACGCTGCGGGAGTGCGCACATGCCACGACGGCTCGCACAGCTGTGCCAACCTGCCCGCAGTATAACTGCGGCGCCTGTTCGGCAAGAGGTTAATGTCTAAACCGCTGGCAACAAAAGTGAGTACACCACTAAGTGAAAATGTCCAAATTTTCTTGTATCACTAGGTGACCTGAAGGAGCAGACGTCACTAGGTGACCTGATGGAGCAGACGTCACTAGGTGACCTGATGGAGCAGACGTCACTAGGTGACCTGATGGAGCATACGTCACTAGGTGACCTGAAGGAGCAGACGTCACTAGGTGACCTGATGGAGCATACGTCACTAGGTGACCTGAAGGAGCAGACGTCACTAGGTGACCTGAAGGAGCAGACGTCACTAGGTGACCTGATGGTGCAGACGTCACTAGGTGACCTGATGGAGCAGACGTCACTAGGTGACCTGAAGGAGCAGACGTCACTAGGTGACCTGATGGAGCAGACGTCACGAGCAGACGTCACTAGGTGACCTGAAGGAGCAGACGTCACTAGGTGACCTGATGGAGCAGACGTCACTAGGTGACCTGATGGAGCAGACGTCACTAGGTGACCTGATGGAGCAGACGTCACTAGGTGACCTGATGGAGCAGACGTCACTAGGTGACCTGATGGAGCAGACGTCACTAGGTGACCTGATGGAGCAGACGTCACTAGGTGACCTGAAGGAGCAGACGTCACGAGCAGACGTCACTAGGTGACCTGATGGAGCAGACGTCACTAGGTGACCTAATGGAGCAGACGTCACTAGGGTACCTGAAGGAGCAGACGTCACTAGGGTACCTGAAGGAGCAGACGTCACTAGGTCACCTGATGGAGCAGACGTCACTAGGTCACCTGATGGAGCAGACGTCACTAGGTGACCTAATGGAGCAGACGTCACTAGGTGACCTAATGGAGCAGACGTCACTAGGGTACCTGAAGGAGCAGACGTCACTAGGTGACCTGAAGGAGCAGACGTCACTAGGTCACCTGATGGAGCAGACGTCACTAGGTCACCTGATGGAGCAGACGTCACTGGGTGACCTGATGGAGCAGACGTCACTAGGTGACCTGATGGAGCAGACGTCACTAGGTGACCTGATGGAGCAGACGTCACTAGGTGACCTGATGGAGCAGACGTCACTAGGTGACCTGAAGGAGCAGACGTCACTAGGTGACCTGATGGAGCAGACGTCACTAGGTGACCTGATGGAGCAGACGTCACTAGGTGACCTGATGGAGCAGACGTCACTAGGTGACCTGATGGAGCAGACGTCACTAGGTGACCTGAAGGAGCAGACGTCACTAGGTGACCTGATGGAGCAGACGTCACTAGGTGACCTGAAGGAGCAGACGTCACTAGGTGACCTGAAGGAGCAGACGTCACTAGGTGACCTGATGGAGCAGACGTCACTAGGTGACCTGATGGAGCAGACGTCACTAGGTGACCTGATGGAGCAGACGTCACTAGGTGACCTGATGGAGCAGACGTCACTAGGTGACCTGATGGAGCAGACGTCACTAGGTGACCTGATGGAGCAGACGTCACTAGGTGACCTGATGGAGCAGACGTCACTAGGTGACCTGATGGAGCAGACGTCACTAGGTGACCTGATGGAGCAGACGTCACTAGGTGACCTGATGGAGCAGACGAAGCAGACGTCACTAGGTGACCTGATGGAGCAGACGTCACGAGCAGACGTCACTAGGTGACCTGATGGAGCAGACGTCACTAGGTGACCTGATGGAGCAGACGTCACTAGGTGACCTGATGGAGCAGACGTCACTAGGTGACCTGATGGAGCAGACGTCACTAGGTGACCTGATGGAGCAGACGTCACTAGGTGACCTGATGGAGCAGACGTCACTAGGTGACCTGATGGAGCAGACGTCACTAGGTGACCTGATGGAGCAGACGTCACTAGGTGACCTGATGGAGCAGACGTCACTAGGACACCTGATGGAGCAGACGTCACTAGGTCACCTGATGACGGAGCAGACATCTCTAGGTCACCTGATGACGGAGCAGACATCTCTAGGTCACCTGATGACGGAGCAGACATCACTAGGTCACCTGATGACGGAGCAGACATCTCTAGGTCACCTGATGACGGAGCAGACATCTCTAGGTCACCTGATGGAGCAGACATCTCTAGGACACCTTATGGAGCAGACATCACTAGGTCACCTGATGACGGAGCAGACATCACTAGGTCACCTGATGACGGAGCAGACATCTCTAGGTCACCTGATGACGGAGCAGACATCACTAGGACACCTGATGGAGCAGACGTCACTAGGTCACCTGATGGAGCAGACGTCACTAGGTCACCTGATGACGGAGCAGACATCACTAGGACACCTGATGGAGCAGACGTCACTAGGTCACCTGACGGAGCAGACATCTCTAGGTCACCTGATGACGGAGCAGACATCTCTAGGTCACCTGATGACGGAGCAGACGTCACTAGGGTACCTGGTAAAGTAGTAAACATCACTAGGGAACCTGATGACGGAGCAGACATCTCTAGGTCACCCGATGATGGAGCAGACGTCACTAGGTCACCTTATGGAGCAGACGTCACTAGGTCACCCGATGACGGAGCAGACGTCACTAGGTCACCTTATGGCGCGGCGATCGGGGATAAAGCATGTCCATCGGGACACAGCCCATCCCCAATTGGTGTAAAGAGCCAATAAAAATGTCTCTTTACCACGTGACCGGCTGTGTCCAGTCACAGCCGATCACATGCAGTGTCCTCGGGGTGTTGGCTTTCCAAAATGGGGTCATTTTGTGGGTAATTCCTCTGTCCTGGTGCTTCAGGACCTTCACAGATGTGATGTGTAGGAATGAAATGAGATGTGTAATTTATGCTCGTGGAACGTCTGAAGGTGCTACTTCAATGTTGGGCCTCTTGTATGTGGCCAAGCTGGGAAAAAGTCTCACACGTGTGGTATGGTCATACTCGGGAGGAATACACACCTCCCCCATTCTTCACTGTGGCAGTGTCACTGATCGTCTGTTCCCTGATATAGGGAAAGACGATCAGGGACAACACACATCCAACCCCGCCCCCCTACAGTTAGAAACACACATGAGGTCACACCTAACCCCTTCAGCGCCCCCTAGTGGTCAACTCCTAAACTGCAATTGTCATTTTCACAGTAATCCGTGCATTTCTATAGCACTTTTCGCTGTGAAAATGACAATGGTCCCAAAAATGTGTCAAAAGTGTCCGATGTGTCCGCCATAATGTCGCAGTCACGAAAAAAAAATCGCTGATCGCCGTCATTGGTAGTAAAAAAAAAAAAAGATTAATAAAAATGACATAAAATTATCCCCTATTTAGTAAACGCTATAAATTTTGCGCAAACCAATCGATGAACGTACATTATTCAATTTTTTTACCAAAAATATGTAGAATACGTATCGGCCTAAACTGAGGAAAAACAAATAATTTTATATTTTTTTTTTGGGGGATATTTATTGTGGCAAAAAGTAAAAAATATTGTAAACGCTATAACTTTTGCGCAAACCAATCAATAAACGCTTATTGCGTTTTTATTTTTTGTTTTTTTACCAAAAATAGGTGGAAGAATATGTATCTTTTTTTTTTTTTTTTTTTATATATATTTTTTTTGAGGGATATTTATTATAGCAAAAAGTAAAAAATATTGAATTTTTTCAAAATTGTCGCTCTATTTTTGTTTATAGCGGAAAAAATAAAAACCGCAGAGGCGATCAAATACCACCAAAAGAAATCTTTATTTGTGGGGGAAAAATTACGCCAATTTTGTTTGGGAGCCACGTCGCACGACCGCGCAATTGTCAGTTAAAGCGACACAGCGCCAAATCGCAAAAAGGGGCAAGGTCCTTTAGCTGCATAATGGTCCGGGGCTTAAGTGGTTAATGTGTGTTTTTTTTTTTATTTTTTTATTATTATTATTTAAATATCGGTAATATCATGTGACATAAATAATTGGAACTAGCACTATTTTATTCTCCAGGGTTTCCGCTTTCAGAGAATGGGCCAGATTCAGATACATTTGCGTATCTTTTTGCGGGCGTAGCGTATCCTCTTTACGCTACGCCGCCGCAACTTAGGCTGCATTCACGCGTAGGCGATTTGCGGCGGTTTTGTACAGGTCATTGGCATCAATGTAAAAAAACGCCCAAGCCGCCGGATTCGCGCGACAAAAAAGGGTCCGGGACTTGTTTGAAATTAGGCGTTTTTTCGGCGTTCGTTCGGCGTTTTGCGTTGGAGATGTGAACCATCTCCATAGAGAATAATGTTGTTTTTCCCCTCTAGCGTCTTTGAGCGTCGCGCTTCAGACGACAAAACGCTCAGATGTGAATGCAGCCTTAGAGAGGCAAGTGCTGTATTCACAAAGCACTTGCGTCCTAAGTTACGGCGGTGTAGCGTAAATGTGCCGGCGTAAGTGCGCGTAATTCAAATTGGCCTCTCTCTCTCTCTCTCTCTCTCTCTCTCTCTCAAAAGTTTGGACACACCTTCTCATTCCAAGAGTTTTCTTTATTTTCATGACTTTATTACATGCCAGAGTGTGCCCCATTACATGCCAGACTCACTGTGCCCCATTACATGCCAGACTCACTGTGCCCCATTACATGTCAGACTCGCTGTGCCCCATTACATGCCAGACTCGCTGTGCCCCATTACATGCCAGACTCACTGCCACCATTACATGCCAGACTGTGCCATTATTACATGCCTCACTGTGCCACCATTACATGCCTCACTGTGCCACTACATGCCAGATTCGCTGTTCCTATATGACATGCCTCACTGTGTCTTGACGATCCCTTACCTTACAGACATGCAGAATCGCGGCTGTCCATTTTTCAAAAGCCGCGCCTCCTCCTCCTTCTGTTGCGTGATAGGTGGGACACTCAGCTTCCCAGGAGACACTGGGGTAGATTCATGTACAGATCCGACGGTGTATCTACTGATACACCGTCGGATCTGTGAGATCCGACGCTCGGATCTATGCGGCTGATTCCTCGAATCAGGCTCCGCATAGATCTCCCTTAGAGCCGACTGGTGTAAGTGAGTTACACTGTCGGTTCTTAGGCTGCAATCTCCCGCCGTCCGCTAGGTGGCGCTTCTTTTTTTCTACGCGACGAATATGCAAATGAGGAGAACCGCCGATTCAGAACCGAACGCCCGGCCGTCGCTTTTTTTTTACGTCGTTTGCGTTCGTCTTTTTCCGGCGGATCGTTACCCCTGCTATATGCGGGGTAAGTGCGGCGGATCCTATGTTAAGTATGGCCGTCGTTCCCGCGTCGAGTTTTGAATTTTTTACGTCGTTTACGTAAGTCGTCCGGGAATACGGCCATACGTTAATTGCGTTAACATCGAAAACAATGACGTCCTTGCGACGTCATTTAAAGCAATGCACGCTGGGAAATTTTGCCGGCGGCGCATGCGCAGTACGATTGGCGCGGGGACGCGCGTGATTTAAATAGTAAACTCCCCCTAGCCGCGGAATTTGCATTCCGCCGGGGGATTTACGATCCGCCAGGGCTACTTACGAGGCAAGTGCTTTCTGAATACAGCACTTGCCTCAAAAACTGGCGCAGGCGGATCGTAAAAAAGATAGATCACGCGGATCAAAAGATCCGCTGATCTACATGAATCTACCCCACTGTGTTCAGTGTTCCGCCTATCACGGAGGCCCTCTCGTCCTCGGACGAGAGGGCCTCCGTGATAGGCGGAACACTGAACACAGTGTCTCCTGGGAAGCTGAGTGTTCCACCTATCATGGAACAGAAGGAGGAGGAGGCGCGGCTTTTGAAAAATGGACGGCCGCGATAGGTTACCGGCGTATAAGACGACCCCCGACTTTTAAGAAGAATTTAAGGGGTTTAAAAGTCATCCTATACCCCAGGAAAATACGGTACATAACAAAAGTGTGACACAACTGAAAAGATGTCCTATTCTAGGTCCTTTTGCAGCAGACACGTCTCTAGAAGAACTGATAAGAGGAGACTCCGGTGTGAATCCGGCCTTCATGGTAGAATATCTGCTAGGAAACCACTGCTAAAGAGAGGCAACAAGCAGAAGAGACTTGTTTGGGGTAAAGAACACAAGGAATGGACATTAGACCAGTGGAAATATGTGCTTTGGTCTGATGAGTCCGAGATCTTTGGTTCCAACCACCGTGTCTTTGTGCGACGCAGAAAAGGTGAACGGATGGACTCTACATGCCTGGTTCCCACCGTGAAGCATGGTGGAGGAGGTGTGATGGTGTGGGGGTGCTTTGCTGGTGACACTGTTGGGGGGGGGGCATACTGAACCAGCATGGCTACCACAGCATCTTGCAGCGGCATGCTATTCCATCCGGTTTGCGTTTAGTTGGACCATCATTTATTTTTCAACAGGACAATGACCCCAAACACACCTCCAGGTGGGGGAAGGGCTATTTGACCAAGAAGGAGAGTGATGGGGTGCTGCGCCAGATGACCTGGCCTCCACAGTCACTGGACCTGAACCCAATGGAGATGGTTTGGGGTGAGCTGGACCACAGAGTGAAGGTAAAAGGGCCAACAAGTGCCGAGCATCTCTGGGAACTCCTTCAAGACTGTTGGAAGACCATTTCAGGTGACAAGAGAATGCCAAGAGTGTGCAAAGCAGTAATCAAAGCAAAAGGACCTAGAATATGACATATTTTCAGTTGTTTCACACTTTTTTGTTATGTATATAATTCCACATGTGTTACATTCATAGTTTTGATGCCTTCAGTGTGAAAATAAAGAAAACTCTTGGAATGAGAAGGTGTGTCCAAACTTTTGGTCTGTTCTGGATATATCTCTATCTCTCTCTCTATCGCTATCCATCTCTCGATCTATCTCTGTGTCTATCTCGCTCAATCTCTATCTCTCGATCTATCTCTATCTTTTTCGCTCGATCTATCTCTATCTATCTCTCGATATATCTCTATCTTTATCTCTATCTTTATCTCTCGATCTATCTCTATCTTTATCTCTCGATCTATCTTTATCTCTCGATCTATCTCTCGATCTATCTCTCGATCTATCTCTATCTTTATCTCTCGATCTATCTCTCGATCTATCTCTATCTTTATCTCTCGATCTATCTCTATCTTTATCTCTCGATCTATCTCTATCTTTATCTCTCGATCTATCTCTATCTTTATCTCTCGATCTATCTCTATCTTTATCTCTCGATCTATCTCTATCTCTCGATGTATCTCTATCTCTATCTTAATCTCTCGATCTACAGTGCAGAAAATAAGTATTTGAACACCCTGCTATTTTGCAAGTTCTCCCACTTGGAAATCATGGAGGGGTCTGAAATTATTATCGTAGGTGCATGTCCACTGTGAGAGACATAATCCCCCAAAAAAAATCCAGAAATCACAATTTATGAATTTTTAACTATTTATTTGTATGATACAGCTGCCAAGAAGTATTTGAACACCTGTCTATCAGCTAGAATTCTGACCCTCAAAGACCTGTAAAGCTGGCCATACACCTATAGATTATCTGCAGATTTTCTATGGTTAGATGGAAAAAGTGCAACAGATTTCTCCATGTACGCTAAACTATGTGGATAGAGGAACCTCCCACTTGGCCAAGCTTCAGTATCTTGCTAGTTGGGCCCCGCTAGCTCTCAACCTAAACAATGCCTGCACCCAATCAGAATGTTCAGGTATTGTGAGAGCCAGCGGGGCCGACTAGCAAGATATGGAAGCTTGGGCCAGTGGGAGATTCTTCCATCCATACAGTTCAGCAGAGATGGAGGAATCTGTTCCACTTTTGAGCATAGAAAATCTGCAGATAATCTATAGGTGTATGGCCAGTCTTAGTCTGCCTTTAAAATGTCCACCTCCACTCCATTTATTATCCTAAATTAGATGCACCTGTTTGAGGTCATTAGCTGCATAAAGACTCCTGTCCACCCCATACAATCAGTAAGAATCCAACTACTAACATGGCCAAGACCAAAGAGCTGTCCAAAGACAGTAGAGACAAAATTGTACACCTCCACAAGGCTGGAAAGGGCTACGGGGAAATTGCCAAGCAGCTTGGTGAAAAAAGGTCCACTGTTGGAGCAATCATTAGAAAATGGAAGAAGCTAAACATGACTGTCAATCTCCCTCGGACTGGGGCTCCATGCAAAATCTCAGCTCGGGGGGTCTCAATGATCCTAAGAAAGGTGAGAAATCAGCCCAGGACTACACGGGAGGAGCTGGTCAATGACCTGAAAAGAGCTGGGACCACCGTTTCCAAGGTTACTGTTGGTAATACACTAAGACGTCATGGTTTGAAATCATGCATGGCACGGAAGGTTCCCCTGCTTAAACCAGCACATGTCAAGGCCCGTCTTAAGTTTGCCAATGACCATTTGGATGAACCAGAGGAGTCATGGGAGAAAGTCATGTGGTCAGAAGAGACCAAAATAGAACTTTTTGGTCATAATTCCACTAACTGTGTTTGGAGGAAGAAGAATGATGAGTACCATCCCAAGAACACCATCCCTACTGTGAAGCATGGGGGTGGTAGCATCATGCTTTGGGGGTGTTTTTCTGCACATGGGACAGGGCCGACTGCACTGTATTAAGGAGAGGATGACCGGGGCCATGTATTGCGAGATTTTGGGCAACAACCTCCTTCCCTCAATTAGAGCTTTGAAGATGGGTCGAGGCTGGGTCTTCCAACATGACAATGACCCGAAGCACACAGCCAGGATAACCAAGGAGTGGCTCTGTAAGAAGCATATCAAGGTTCTGGCGTGGCCTAGCCAGTCTCCAGACCTAAACCCAATAGAGAATCTTTGGAGGGAGCTCAAACTCCGTGTTTCTCAGCGACAGCCCAGAAACCTGACTGATCTAGAGAAGATCTGTGTGGAGGAGTGGGCCAAAATCCCTCCTCCAGTGTGTGCAAACCTGGTGAAAAACTACAAGAAACGTTTGACCTCTGTAATTGCAAACAAAGGCGACTGTACCAAATATTAACATTGATTTTCTCAGGTGTTCAAATACTTATTTGCAGCTGTATCATACAAATAAATAGTTAAAAAAATCATACATTGTGATTTCTGGAATTTTTTTTATTTTTATTATGTCTCTCACAGTGGACATGCACCTACGATAACAATTTCAGACCCCTCCATGATTTCCAAGTGGGAGAACTTGCAAAATAGCAGGGTGTTCAAATACTTATTTTCTGCACTGTATCTCTATCTATATCTCTCGATCTATCTCTATCTTTATCTCTCGATCTATCTCTATCTCTATCTTTATCTCTCGATCTATCTCTATCTTTATCTCTCGATCTATCTCTATCTCTATCTCTCGATCTATCTCTATCTCTCGATCTATCTCTCGATCTATCTCTCGATCTAAATAGCTGCACTGTGTGTAATGGCTAGTTGGCATCTGAAGCCCACAGAAGTAAAAGATGCCAACGTTAGACTTGCTATATCTCTATAGATCTATATATATATATATATAATCTATAGAGATATATTATAGCAAGCCTAACGTTGACATCTTTTACTTCTGTGGGCCTCAGATGCCATTACACACAGTGCAGCTCGGTCCAGCAGTAGCCCCGCCCATATAATACTTTGATAAGAAGCTGGCTGTCGGCTGCTGTGACTTTCAGCACCCAGCCGGTTAGCGCTCCTTCCTTTTACAATTATTATATATTTTCGTGATGCTTTTTATTATGGCCTGGAATATCTGTAAAATTCCTCCCCCCCCCCCTCTACAGAAGACACTTAACTCCCGGATAACCGCCAGGCTTTCATAATCCGCGGCGCCCAAGGATACGGGAGACCTGTGACGCCAAGGCCTAAGCCGATCCTATTGACAAGCGGCCCTAGAAGCCACGAAAAACTCCAAGACAAATTGTTAAGCGGACGGAGTTAATAAAATTTGAGTAATGTGGGGCTGTCACCGCCGTAAACTTTTTTTTTTTTTCTTCAATAGCCGAGACAGAAACATATTTCCCCAATGAGTGACCTTCCCGCAGCTGCGCCGCTCGGCCACAGCGACATTTATCAAATATTATAAGGCAGGGCGGCTAATGATCGGCGTGGGGAAGGGGAAACGTGTACAGCCCGGGGTGCGGACCAGGTGCCAACCCCCCCCCCCCCACCACCATCTCTTCTCCTTCCTCGCTCGCCGCCGCCGCACTGTGGGTGGTGACAAATTGCCCAGTCTATTAAGGGGTCTTAAGGTTGTAGCCCCTTCGGCTCGGGGACAAAAGGCAGTCTGATCTTTTCAGAGGGACCCGCTGAGCCTTTGCCATATCAAAGGAGGCTTTTGTCTTCGGCCGTGGGGGGGGGGGGGGGTCAGGGGCGACGGCGAAATGTGACGGAGCGTAGCTGACCGACCCACACGTTACAACCAGATCGCAGTCTTATTAAAAAATTAATAATAATTCGACTACATTGGGACCAACTGGTACTACAGCATCTCTCAAAAGTAAGTACACCCCTCACATTTTTTTTTGTCAATATTTTATTCTATCTTTTCATGTGACTGAAGAAATTACACTTTGCTACAATTAATTTTTATTTATTAGTTGTTTCAGGTACTTGCGGTCAATTTACGCAGCACTTTACATACACACTGTGGGCCAGATTCTCAAAGACTTACGACGGCGTATCTCCACGTACGCCGTCGTAAGTCCAAATGTGCGCCGTCGTATATGCGCGTCTGATTCTCGGAATCGGTTACGCATAAATTCGGCCAAGATACGAGCGGCGCAAGTCTCCTACGCCGTCGTATCTTGGGTGCATATTTGCGCTGGCCGCTAGGTGGTGCTTCCGTTGATTTCATATGCAAATGAGCTAGATACGCCGATTCTCGAACGTACGTGCGCCCGTCGCAATTAGTTACGCCGTTTACGTAAGACACACGCCGGCGAAAAGATAAAGCTGCTCTCTAGGTGGCGCAGCCCATGCAAGGTATGGACGTAGGAACAAGCTTATCTTTTTTACGTCGTTTGCGTAAGTCGTACGCGAATAGGGCCGTGCGTAAGTTACCTTCACGTCGTAGGCAGTGTGCGACGTATCTTAGGCATTCTATCCGACGCATGCGCACTGGGATACGTCCACCGACGGCGCATGCGCCGTTCGTTAAAAGCGTCAATTACGTGGGGTCACGATTAATTTACATAAAACACGCCCACCACCGCCACATTTGAATTAGGCACGCTTACGCCGGGACATTTACGCTACGCCGCCGTAATTCAGGACGCGAGTGCTTTGAGAATACTGCACTTGCATCCTAAGTTGCGGCGGCGTAGCGTAAATACGATACGCTACGCCCGCTCATAGTTACGCCGCCCTACGTGAATCTAGGCCTGTAATATTCACATTAGTCAATGTTGTGTAGTGAGTGTACAGCTTGTATAACAGTGTGAATTTTCCGTCCCCTGAAAATAACTCAACACACAGCCATTAATGTCTAAACCGCTGGCAACAAAAGTGAGGACACCCCTAAGTGAAAAATGTCCTAATTGGGTACAAAGTGTCAATATTTTGTGTGGCCGCCATTATTTTTAACCCTCTTGGGCATGGAGGTCACCAGAGCTTCACAGGCTGCCACTGGAGTCCTCTTCCCCCTCCCCCATGATGACATCACGGAGCTGGTGGATGTTGGAGACCTTGTGCTCCTCCACCCTCTGTTAGTGTTACAAGGTCTCAGGTGTGAATGGGGAGCAGGTGTGTTAAATTTGGTGTTATCGCTCTCACTCTCTCATACTGGTCACTGGAAGGACAACATGGCGCCTCATGGCAAAGAACTCTCTGAGGATCTGATATAAAGAATTGAGTCTCTACATAAAGATGGCCGAGGATATAAGAAGATCGCCGAGACCCTGAGACTGATCTGCAGCACGGTGGGGCCAAGACCATCCAGCGGCCATGGTCCACCAAAGAAGTTGAGGTCACATGCTCGGCGTCACATCCAGAGGTTGTCTTTGGGAAATAGACGTATGAGTGCCGCCAGAGGTTGAAGGGCTGGTGGGGGAGGGGTCAGCCTGTCAGTGCTCAGACCATACGCCGCACACTGCATCAAATTGGTCTCCAGAAGGAAGCCTCTTCTAAAGATGATGCACAAGAAAGAGCCACAAACAGTTTGCTGAAGACAAGCAGACTAAGGACATGGATTACTGGAACCGTGTCCTGTGGTCTTATGAGACCAAGATAAAGGTATTTGGTGTCAGATGGTGCCTTGAGGCACCATGTTGAACTTCCAGTGACCAGTATGAGAGAGTGAGAGCGATAACACCAAATTTAACACACCTGCTCCCCATTCACACCTGAGACCTTGTAACACTAATGAGTCACATGACACCGGGAAGGAGGGAAAATGGCTAATTGGGACATAATTTGGACATTTTCACTTAGGGGTGTACTGACTTTTGTTGCCAGCGGTTTAGACATTAATGGTTGTGTGTTGAGTTATTTTGAGGGGACGGCAAATTTACACCGTTATACAAGCTGTACACTCACTACACAACATTGGAGATACAAAGTGTAATTTCTTCAGTGTTGTCACATGAAAAGATACAAGAAATGTGAGGGGTGTACTTACTTTTGTGAGATACTGTACAATGCAATGTTGCGTTGCTGCTTTTTTGTAGCGAGCGATTGCTGATTATTCTGGAAAATTTTAGTAGCACGTTTGGGGTGCCAAAAATCACCAGTTTGCAGACCCCTCCCCCACCCCTCCCCCACCAGCCCTTCAACCTCTGGCGGCACTCATACGTCTATTTCCCAAAGACAACCTCTGGATGTGACGCCGAGCATGTGACCTCAACTTCTTTGGTGGACCATGGCCGCTGGATGGTCTTGGCCCCACCGTGCTGCAGATCAGTCTCAGGGTCTCGGCGATCTTCTTATATCCTCGGCCATCTTTATGTAGAGACTCAATTCTTTATATCAGATCCTCAGAGAGTTCTTTGCCATGAGGCGCCATGTTGTCCTTCCAGTGACCAGTATGAGAGAGTGAGATACTGTACAATGCAATGTTGCGTTGCTGCTTTTTTGTAGCGAGCGATTGCTGATTATTCTGGAAAATTTTAGTAGCACGTTTGGGGTGCCAAAAATCACCAGTTTGCACCCAGCCTCAGTCTCCTGGTCGCGGCGGGCGCCCAGCCTCGGTCCCCTGGTCGCGGCGGGCGCCCAGCCTCGGTCCCCTGGTCGCGGCGGGCGCCCAGCCTCGGTCCCCTGGTCGCGGCGGGCGCCCAGCCTCGGTCCCCTGGTCGCGGCGCGCCCAGCCTCTGTCCCCTGGTCGCGGCGGGCGCCCAGCCTCGGTCCCCTGGTCGCGGCGGGCGCCCAGCCTCGGTCCCCTGGTCGCGGCGCGCCCAGCCTCGGTCTCCTGGTCGCGGCGCGCCCAGCCTCAGTCCACTGGTCGTGGCACGCCCAGCCTTAGTCCCCTGGTCGGGGCGAGCCCAGCCTCAGTCCCCTGGTCACGGGCGCGCCCAGCCTCAGTCTCCTAATCGCGGCGTGCCCAGCCTCAGTCCCCTGGTCGCGGCGCGCCCAGCCTCAGTCTCCTGGTCGCGGCGCGCCCAGCTTTAGTCCCCTGGTCGCGGCGCGCCCAGCTTTAGTCCCCTGGTCGCGGCGCGCCCAGCTTTAGTCCCCTGGTCGCGGCGCGCCCAGCCTTAGTCCCCTGGTCGTGGCGCGCCCAGCCTCAGTCTCCTGGTCACGGCGCACCCAGCCTTACCATCATGCTGGAAAAATCGCTGAACACATGGAATAGCAATCGATCTCTTACATTTAAAGCGTTAATGCGATCATTTGAGACTAAATGCTGCTACACACTCCATTGCCTCCGTTGTGCAGTGAAGGATCGTTGATCGCCAGTGATTAATAGTGGATAATCCCGGGCAATTTTTTTTAGCACGGTCGCACTACCAAAAAATCACCTATTTGCACCCCGGGGGGTCAGTCTCCTGGATTGTTTCCAGGGGGTCAGAAAAGATCGCCCCCCCCCCCCGGCAGCATATTGTCAGAGGGTAGCCGCCGCTCCCCTGCTGCACTGACACGTTTTGGTTGCACCACATCTGGTTTACAGCCTACTAACCGCCATTTATGCCAGTGATGTAAACATCAGCACCTCCATGTCCATTTCACCCCCCCCCCCCTTCTACGGGTGATTGTTTCTGGAGGGTCGGAAAAGATCGCCCCCCCGGCAGCATATTGTCAGAGGGTGGCCGCCGCTCCCCTTCTGCACTGACACGTTTTGTTTGCACCACATCTGGATTACAGTCTACTGACCCCCCCCGTGAAAATAAAAAGCAGCGACACGTCCAAATCCCCTCCTTACACAGGAGAGATTGTTTCTGGAAGGTCGAAAAGGCCACCTTGGGCCATGTAGCATGGAAGAAACTCAGCCGCCGCTCCCTTTCTGCACTGACACGTTTTGGTTGCACCACATCTGGTTTACAACCTACCAACCGCCATTTATGCCAGTGATGTAAACTTCAGCACCTCCATGTCCATATCACCCACCTTCCACAGGAGAGATTGTGTCCAGGGGGTCAAAAAGGTCACCCCTGGTCACGTGATTAGAGAGAGTGGCGACCGCTCCCCTGCTGCACTGACACGTTTTGGTTGCACCACATCTGGATTACAGTCTACTGACCCCCGTTAAATGCAAAAAGCAGCAACACGTCCAAATCCTCCCCCCCCCCCCCTTCCACAGGAGCAATTGTTTCTGGAAGGTCAGAAAGGTTGCCCATGGGCCATGTAGCATGGAAGAAACCCAGACGCCGCTCCCCTTCTGCACTGACACGTTTTGGTTGCACCACATCTGGTTTACCGCCTACCAACTGCCATTTATGTCAATGATGTTAACATCAGCTCCACCATGTCCATATCCCCCTTCTACAGGAGTGATTTTTTGTGGAAGGTCGGACAGGTCGCCTTGTGCCATGTAGCATGGAAGAAACCCAGGCGCCGCTCCCTTTCTGCACTGACACGTTTTGGTTGCACCACATCTGGTTTACAGCCTACCAACCGCCATTAATGCCCGTGATGTAAACATCAGCGCCACCATGTCCATATCCCCCCTCCCCTTCTACGGGAGCGATCGTTTCTGGAGGGTCTGAAAAGATCGCCCCCCCCCCCTCGGCAGCGTATTGTCAGAGGGTGGTCGCCGCTTCCCTGCTGCACTGACACGTTTTGGTTGCACCACATCTGGATTACAGTCTACTGACCCCCCCCCGTGATTGCAGTGACATGTCCATACCCCCCCCCCCTTCTACGGGAGCGATTGTTTCTGGAGGGTCGGAAAAGATGCCCCTCGGCAACGTATTGTCAGAGGGTGGGTGCCGCTCCCCTTCTGCACTGACACGTTTTGGTTGCACCACATCTGGTTTACAGCCTACCAACCGCCATTAATGCCCGTGATGTAAACATCAGCGCCACCATGTCCATATCCCCCCCTCCCCTTCTACGGGAGCGATTGTTTCTGGAGGGTTGGAAAAGGTCACCCCCCCGGTAGCGTATTGTCAGAGGGTGGTCGCCGCTCCCCTGCTGCACTGACACGTTTTAGTTGCACTACATCTGGATTACAGTCTACTGACCGCCCCTGTGAATGCAGTGACATGTCCATACCCCCCCCCCCCCCCCCTACAGGAGCGATTGTTTCTGGAGGGTCGGAAAAGATGGCCCCCCCGGTAGCGTATTGTCAGAGGGTGGCTGCTGCTTTCCCTGCTGCACTGACACGTTTTGGTTGCACCACATTTGGATTACAGTCTACTGACCGCCCCTGTGAATGCAGTGACATGTCCATACCCCCCCCTCTCTCTACAGGAGCGATTGTTTGTGGAGGGTGGGAAAGGTCGCCTCGGGGCGCGTAGCATGGAAGCCGCTCAGCCGCCGCTCTCCTCTCCTCGCGCTGACACGTTTTTATTTATGAAGGTGTAATATCTGATTGCTCCTCCGACTCGGGGGGAATCGATCAGCCCTCAGCAGTCGGGTTCTATCAATTATTGCTGCAATTAGTCACGTCGGCGCTGCCATTAACAGGGGGATTAAGCTAATATTGGAGCTCGGGCGATCGATTGATCCTGGATGAAGAGCAGCGGCTCCCGGCGAGGAGAGGACAGATCACCGGGCCCCTAGGCTGTCATCGGGCCGCGGCCGGGGAGAAGTTAACACGCGCGCGGCCCCTGCTAAACTATCAGTCTTGTCAGCCGGGGTCGGGGCGGCAGAGCTCCGCAATCAATGGTTTTATTTCCTGTCCACTTTATGTGCCACACAAGGCCGGGGGGGGGGGCGCTCCTTAACCCCGCTCTCACCGAATGGGGCTCTGGGGCGTTGAAGCCGTTGCACAAAATGTTCAAAGCTAAAATCCAGAAGTGATACATTTATATGACATGTTCTCTTTTTCATTGTGACCCCACTGGGGAGGTTTCCCCCTCACTTCCTGTCCCTGTGACACCCATATAAGGAATGGAGGATAGGTGGTCACCTGGATGGTTCTAACCCTTCCTCACTCTGCTACAGATGTGTGTGTGTGTGTCCCAGCTAGAGAGATTTCCTGTGACTTCCTGTCCTTCCAGGAAGTGGCAGGGAACACCTCTCGCTTCCTGTTGTGTCCCCGGGATAGGAAGTGAATCGAAATCTCAGTGGGGACACCTAAAATAATTAAGAAATCTTGACAAGGGTTGTCTGTGTCCCGGCTAGAGACATATTTCATATCTTCCTGTATTTCCAGGAAGTGACGGGAAACATCTCTAATAGGGGATGCAATAAAAACCTGAAAAAAAAAGGGGGGAATCTTCCAATGGGGTCACCTGCTATGGTGACAACTAAGATTGACATTCTTCTCACTTCCTGTCCCCGTGGCACCCATATAAGAAATGGAGGATAGGTGGTCACCTGGACGGTTCTAATCCTTCCTCACTCTGCTACAGATGTGATTTTGTGTGTCCCGGCTAAAGAGAGATTTCCTGACTTCCTGTCCTTCCAGGAAGTGACGGGAAACATCTCTAATAGGGCATGCAATAAAAACCTTAAAAAAAGGGGGGGAATCCAATGGGGTCACCTGCTATGGTGACAACTAAGATGGACATTCTTCTCACTTCCTGTTGTGTCCTAGAGACAGGAAGTGAAGAAAAATCTCAGTGGGGCCAAAGAAAAATAAAACTTGGTGGGTTTGCCTGTGTCCCGGGCTACAGAGATTTCCATGACTTCCTGGCCTTCCAGGAAGTGGCGTGAAACCTCTCACTTCCTGTTGTATTCCCGGGACAGGAAGTGAAGAAAAAGCTAAAGAAAAATAAATCTTGACAGGGTTTTTCATATCTTCCTGTCCTTCCAGGAAGTGACGGGAAACATCTCTAATAGGGGATGCAATAAAAACCTGAAAAAAAAGGGGGGAATCTTCCAATGGGGTCACCTGCTATGGTGACAACTAAGATTGACATTCTTCTCACTTCCTGTTGTGTCCTAGGGACAGGAAGTGAAGAAAAATCTCAGTGGGGACAAAGAAAAATAAATCTTGGTGGGTTTGCCTGTGTCCCGGGCTACAGAGATTTCCATGACTTCCTGGCCTTCCAGGAAGTGACGGGAAACATCTCTAATAGGGGATGCAATCAAAACCTGAAAAAAGAGGGGGGGTCACCTGCTGTGGTGACAACTAAGATTGGGATTCCTCCCATTTCCTGTTGTGTTCCCAGGACAGGAAGTAAAGAGAAGTATGCAGTGTGAGGAAAGTAAAAAAGCCTGACAGAGGTTTGTGTGTGCCCCCAGCTAGAGAGATTTCTCATGACTTCCTGTCCTTGCAGGAAGTGGCAGGAAACACCTCTCACTTCCTGCTGTATCCCCGGGATAGGAAGTGAAGAGAAAGCTAAATAAAAATAAATCTTGACAAAGTTGTCTGTGTCCAGCCTAGAGACATATTTCATATCTTCCTGTATTTCCAGGAAGTGTTGGGAAACATCTCTAATAGGGGATGCAATACAAAACCTGAAAAATAAGGGGGGAATCTTCCAATGGGGTCACCTGCTATGGTGACAACTAAGATTGACATTCTTCTCACTTCCTGTTGTGTCCTAGGAACAGGAAGTGAAGAGAAATCCCAGTGGGAACAGGAAAAAAAAAGAAAACTTTGTGTGTTTGTGTGTCCCAGTTGGAGAGATTCCTTATGACTTCCTGTCCTTGCAGGAAGTGTCAGGGAACACCTCTCACTTCCTGTTGTGTCCCCGGGACAGGAAGTAAAAATCTCAGTAGGGACAGGAAAAAAAGAAACTTGGTGTGTTTGTGTGTCACAGCTGGAGAGATTTCAGGAAGTGTCAGGGAACACCTCTCACTTCCTGTTGTATCCCCGGGATAGGAAGTGAATTGAAATCTCAGTGGGGACACCTAAGTGTCCCGGCTAGAGAGAGAGATTTCCCCTAACTTCCTGTCTTTGCAGGAAGTAAAAGGAAAACTGTTTTAATAGGGGGACGCAACAAAAGCCTAAAAAAAAAGGGGAAATCTTCTGAAAGAGGTCATCTGCTATGGTGACAACTAAGATTGGTATTCATCTCACTTCCTGTTGTGTCCCTGGGACAGGAAGTGAAGAAAAGTCTCAGTAGGGACAGAAAAAAAATGAAAACTTGGTGTGTTTGTGTGTGTGTGTGTGTCTCCCAGCTGGAGAGATTTCTTGTGACTTCCTATCCTTGCAGGAAGTGTCGGGGAACACCTCTTACTTCCTGTTGTGTCCCCGGGATAGGAAGTGAACCGAAATCTCAGTGGGGACACCTAAAAAAAAAATCTTCATATCTTCCTGTCCTTCCAGGAAGTGACGGGAAACACCTCTAATAGGGGGGTGCAACAAAAGCCTAATAAAAGGAGGGGAAATCTTCTGAAAGGGGGTCACCTGCTATGGTGACAACTAAGATTGGTATTCATCTCACTTCCTGTTGTGTCCCTGGGACAGGAAGTGAAGAAAAGTCTGTGTGTCCCAGCTGGAGAGATTTCTCATGACTTCCTGTCCTTGCAGGAAGTGGGAGGAAATACCTCTCACTTCCTGTTGTATGCCCGGGATAGGAAGTGAATTGACATCTCAGTGGGGACACCTAAAAAAAAAAAAATCTTGACAGGGTTGTCTGTGTCCGGCTAGAGACATTTTTCATATCTTCCTGTCCTTCCAGGAAGTGACGGGAAACATCTCTAATAGGGGATGCAATAAAAGCCTGAAAAAAGGGGGGGGACATCCAATGGGGTCACCTGCTATGGTGACAACTAGAATCGACAGTCTCACTTGGGACAGGAAGTGAAGAAAAATTTCAGTGGGAAAAAATGAAAAGAAAACTTGGCTAGAGAGAGATTTCCCATAACTTCCTGTCTTTGCAGGAAGTAAAAGGAAAACTGTTTTAATAGGGGGGCGCAACAAAAGCCTGGGAAAAAAAAGGAGGGGAAATCTTCCAATGGGGTCACCTGCTAGGGTGACAACTAAGATTGACATTCTTCTCACTTTCTGTTGTGTTCCCAGGACAGGAAGTAAAGAGAAGTATGCAATGTGAGGAAAGTTAAAAACCCTGACAGAGTTTGTGTGTCCCACCCCCCATCTAGAGAGATTTCTCCTGACTTCCTGTCCTTGCAGGAAGTGGCTGGAAACACCTCTCACTTCCTGTTGTATCCCCGGGACAGGAAGCGAAGAGAAAGCTAAATAAAAATAAATCTTGACAGGGTTGTCTGTGTCCCGGCTAGAGAGATTTTTCATATCTTCCTGTCCTTCCAGGAATTGACATTCTCACTTCCTGTTGTGTCCTAGGGACAGGAAGTGAAGACAAATCTCAGTGAAAAAAAAAAAAAGAAGAAAACTTGGCGGGTTTGTCTGTGTCCCGGCTAGAGAGATTTTTCATATCTTCCTGTCCTTCCAGGAAGTGACGGGAAACACCTCAAATAGGGGATGCAATAAAAACCTGAAAAAATGTTGACAACTAGGATTGACATTTTTCTCACTTCCTGTTGTGCCCCAGAGACGGGAAGTGAAAAAAAAATCTCAGTGGGGACAAAAAAAAGAAAACTTGGTGGGTGTGTCCCGGCTAGAGAGAGATTTCCCATAACTTCCTGTCTTTGCAGGAAGTAAAAGGAAAACTGATTTAATAGGGGATTTGGTATTCCTCTCACTTCCTGTTGTGTCCCCCGGGACAGGAAGCGAAGAAAAATCTCAGCGAAGAAAAATCTCAGTAGGGACAGAAAAAAAAAAGAAGAAAACTTGGTGTGTCCCAGCTGGAGAGATTTCTCATTACTTCCTGTCCTTGCAGGAAGTGTCAGGGAACACCTCTCGCTTCCTGTTGTGTCCCCGGGATAGGAAGTGAATTCGAAATCTCAGTGGGAAAAACCTAAAAAAAAAATCTCGACAGGGTTGTCTGTGTCCCGGCTAGAGAGATTTCCCATGACTTCCTGTCCTTCCAGGAAGTGACGGGAAGTGGATTATTGTTATTAATGAAGTGTTAAGAGTCCTTTTTTTTTTCTTTTCTTTTGGGGGGGCGGAGTTTACCTTTTAATGTCGGATGTGATAACTTCCATCTAATCTCGCCCTCTCAGGTGCCAACCCCACACAGGTGAATGACATGGGTCACAAGCCCCTGGACTACGCCCAGGAGGGGGAGCTGAAGAAGATGTTGAAGGGATGGGAGTCCAAGGTGAGTGACCGGCACACATCCTGTATGTATGTGATGGCAGGAGAGGGGGGAGGGGCCCACAGAGAGGGGGAGGGGCCCACAGAGAGGGGGAGGAGGTGCCCACAGAGAGGGGAGGAGGGGCCCACATAGAGGGGGAGGGGCCTACAGAGAGAGGAGGAGGGGCCCACAGAGAGGGGAATGGGCCCACAGAGAGGAGGAGGAGGAGGGGCCCACAGGGAAGGAAGGGGCCCACCGAGAGAGGAGGAGGAGGGGCCCACGGAGAGGGGAGGAGGGGCCCACGGAGAGGGGAGGAGGGGCCCACAGAGAGGGGAAGGGGCCCACAGAGAGGGGAGGAGGAGGGGCCCACAGAGAGGGGAAGGGGCCCACAGAGAGGGGAAGGGGCCCACAGAGAGGGGAAGGGGCCCACTGAGAGGGGAAGGGGCCCACAGAGATGGGAAGGGGCCCACAGAAAAGGGAGGGGCCCACAGAGAGGGGAGGAGGGCCACAGAGAGGGGAGGAGGGGCCCAGAGAGAGGAGGAGGGGCCCACAGAGAGGGGAAGGGGCCCACAGGGAAGGAAGGGGCCCACAGAGAGAGGAGGAGGAGGAGGAGCCCACAGAGAGGGGAAGGGGCCCACAGAGAGAGGAGGAGGAGGGGCCCACAGAGAGGGGAAGGGGCCCACAGAAAAGGGAGGGGCCCACAGAGAGGGGAGGGGCCCGCAGAGAGGGGGAGGGGCCTACAGAGTCCTGAAATCCTTCTGTCTGCCTGTAGGCTTCACTACTGAAAGGTCTGGAATATGGAACCCGGGGGAGGGGGGGTTGGGGGGCAGCATTGTGCACTTCTCAAAGAATTATGTGACGAGAGACTGGCGATGGAGGTGTTCTCTAGTTCTGAACTAAGGTGAGAAGCTGCTCATTAGATATGCAGCCTAGGATAGTTATTGTTACTGGCAGGATCACAAGAACCCCTCCACCTTTATGTTATGGAGATTAGGTGAAGGGCTGGGGGTGTTTTATAGTTCTATTCTAGGGTGACAACACTGCTCCCTCATAGATACAGCACAATGAGCGTTGTCACCCTAAGTAAGAAAGTGTGTCGCTGGCGGGATCACCAGAACTCGTTTTCTCTGTTATGGGGAGGGGGAGGTGTTCTGTCCTAGGGGCAGGAAGCATGTCACTGATGGGGTCACCAAAACCCTTGTCCTCTGTGTTATGGTGGGGAGGTGTTCTGTAGTTCTGTCTTAGGGGACAGGAAGTGTCGCTGACAGGATCACCGGAACGCATGTCCTCTATATTATTTAGGGGAGGGGAAGGTGGTCTATAGTTCTGCCCTAGGGACAGGAAATGTGTCACTGGCGGGATCACCAGAACTTGTGTCCTCTGTTATGGAGGGGTGGTGTTCTGTAGTTCTGTCCTAGGGACAGTAAGTGTTTCACTGGTGAGATCACCAGGACCCCTGTCCCCTACGTTATGGAGGGGAGGTGTTCTGTAGTTCTGCCCTGGGGACAGGAAGTGTGTCACTGACGGGATCACCAGAACCCTTGTCCTCTGTGTTATGGTGGGGAGGTGTTCTGTAGTTCTGTCTTAGGGGACAGGAAGTGTCACCGACGGCATCACCGGAACACATGTCCTATATATTATTGAGAGGAGGGGGGGTGTTCTATAGTTCTGTCCTAGGGACAGGAAGTGTGTCACTGGTGGGATCACCAGAACTTGTGTCCTCTGTTATGAAGGGGGAGGTGTTCTGTAGTTCTGTCCTAGAGACAGAAAGTGTGTCACCGATGTTATCACCTCACCAGAACCCCTGTCCTCTGTTATGGAGGGGAGGGGTAGGTGTTCTATAGTTCTGTCTTAGTGTGTCACTGTAATAGGGACCCTTGCAGACTTCTGGGGACCGGCGGTCGCTGTGTTTGACCCTCTGGTGACCTCCTCGCCCCTCCCCCCCCCTGTAGCTCGGACACCTCCCTGTACCCTCCTGCTGTACAAGACAACAAGCTGCTGCCGATCGGCGACCTGTTTGTATGCGGCGCCGGCCGTATTTCTCTCTGCGCGGGAGATGAATCTGCTTATAACACCGCGGCGGGCGGGCGGGCGGTGAGAGGGGCGGCGTGATGAACAGCCAGCTGGGGGGGACGGGACGCTGGCAGCCGGCAATTCTGTATCCGCTGCTCTTCTGGGACTCCCCGGCAATTTATGGCTCATTTTAATCACAGACCAGAATGAATAGACGGGAGTATTTAAAGCCGAGGCGGCTCATACATTTCACCGGCATGCCGGGGCTGACAACCCTCAAAACATTTACATTTGTCGTGTCTTTCCCTTCCGCGTGTACCGCCGGTGACCTGAGGGGGGGGCTTCTCCTGGGGGACACGGGGGAGCTTCAACGCCATATCCTCCTGTATGGGGCCTGAGCAATTTTCTTGGTGGTTCAGTATTGGAGATCGAAGGTCGTCCAATGTCAGGTGTCCCCTAATGACCTAAATCTGCCCATCAGGTTCATGGATAAGAGGGTACAACCAGTCCTCCTGTATGGGGTCCAGGCCAGCAGGGGCACGTCCAGTTTTCTTGGTGGTTTGGTATTGGAGATTGAAGGTCTTCCAATGTCAGGTGTCCCCTAATGACCTGAATCTGGCCATCTGTGTCATGGATAAGAGGGTATCACCGATCCTCCTGTATGGGGCCCGGGCCAGCAGGGGCCCGTCCAGTTGTCTTGGTGGTTCAGTATTGGGGAATCAAAGGTCTCCCAATGCCAGGTGTCCCCTAATGACCTAAATCTAACCATCAGGGTCATGGATAATGGGGCCCCGGGCCAGCAGGGTCCCGTCCAGTTTTCTTGGTGGTTCAGTATTGGAGATCGAAGATCTCCCAATGCCAGGTGTCCTCTAATGACCTAAATCTGGCCATCGGGGATCATGGATAAGAGGGTAACCATCGGTCCTCCTGTATGGGGCCCGGGCCAGCAGGGGCATGTCCAGTTTTCTTGGTGGTTCAGTATTGGAGATCGAAGGTCTCCCAATGCCAGGTGTCCCCTAATGATCTAAACCTGCCCATCAGGGCCATGCATAAGAGGGTACCACTGGTCCTCCTGTATGGGGCCAGGGCTAGCAAGGGCCCGTCCAGTTTTCTTGGTGGTTCAGTATTGGAGATCGAAGGTCTCCCAATGTCAGGTGTCCCCTCATGACCTAAATCTGGCCATCAGGGTCATGGATACGAGGGTACCATTATGGGGCCCGGGCCATCAGGGGCCTGTCCAGTTTTCTTGGTGGTTCAGTATTGGAGATGGAAGGTCTCCCAATGCAAGGGTTCCCCCAATGACCTAAATCTGTCCATCAGGGTCATGGATAAGAGGGTACCACCGGTCCTCCTGTATGGGGCCCGTCCAGTTTTCTTGGTGGTTCAGTATTGGGGATCGAATGTCTCCCAATGCCAGGTGTCCCCCTAATGACCTAAATCTTCCCATCAGGGTCATGGATAATGGGGTCCGGGCCAGCAGGGGCCTATCCAGTTTTCTAGGTCTCCCAATGTCAGGTGTCCCGTAATGACCTAAATCTGGCCATCAGGTTTAATGGATAAGAGGGTAACCACCGGTCCTCCTGTATGGGGCCCGTCCAGTCTTCTTGGTGGTTCAGTATTGAGGATTGAAGGTCTCCCAATGCCAGGTGTCCCCTAATGACCTAAATCTGGCCATCAGGGTCATGGATAAGAGGGTACCACTGGTCCTCCTGTATGGGGCCCTGGCCAGCAGGGGCCCGTCCAGTCTTCTTGGTGGTTCAGTATTGGAAATCGAAGGTCTCCCAATGCCAGGTGTCCCCTAATGGCCTAAATTTGGCCATCAGGGTCATGGATAAGAGGGTACCACCGGTCCTCCTGTATGGGGCCCAGGCCAGCAGGGGCCTGTCCAGTTTTCTTGGTGGTTCAGTATTGGAGATCCAAGGTCTCCCAATGTCAGGTGTCCCCCAATGACCTAAATCTCACCATCAGGGTCATGGATAATGGGGCCCCGGGCCAGCAGGGGCCCATCCAGTTTTCTTGGTGGTTCAGTATTGGAGACCGAAGGTCTCCCAATGTCAGGTGTGCCCTAATGACCTAAATCTGGCCATCAGGGTCATGGATAAGAGGGTACCATTATGGGGCCTGTCCCAGCAGGGGCCCATCCAGTTTTCTTGGTGGTTCAGTATTGGGGATCAAAGGTCTCCCAATGTCAGGTGTCCCCTAATGATCTAAATCTGGCCATCAGGGTCATGGATAAGAGGGTAACCACCGGTCCTCCTCTATGGGGCCCGGGCCATTAGGGGCCTGTCCAGTTTTCTTGGTGGTTCAGTATTGGAGATGGAAGGTGTCCTCTAATGACCTAAATCTGGCCATCAAGGTCATGGATAAGAGGGTACCACCGGTCCTCCTGTATGGGGCCCTGGCAGTCTTCTTGTGGTTCATCAAAGGTCTCCCAATGCCAGGTGTCCCCTAATGACCTAAATCTGCACATCAAGGTCATGGATAAGAGGGTAACCATTGATCCTCATGTATGGGGCCTGGGCCAGCAAGGGCCCGTCCAGTTTTCTTAGTGGTTCAGTATTGGATTTTGAAGATCTCCCAATGCCAGGTGTCCCCCTAATGACCTAAATCTGGCCATCAGGGCCATGGATAAGAGGGTACCACCGATCTTCCTGTATGAGGCCCGGGCCAGCAGGGGCCCGTCCAGTTTTCTTAGTGGTTCAGTATTGGAGATCGAAGGTCTCCCAATGCCAGGTGTTCCCTAATGACCTAAATCTGGCCATAAGGGTCATGGATAAGAGGGTACCACCGGTCCTCCTGTATGGGGCTGGGCAGTCTTCTTGGTGGTTCGGTATTGGAGATCGAAGGTCTCCCAATGCCAAGTGTCCCCTAATGACCTAAATCTGCACATCAAGGTCATGGATAAGAGGGTAGCCATTGATCCTCCTGTATGGGGCCCAGGCCAACAGGGGCCGTCCAGTTTTCTTGGTGGTTCAGTAGTAGAGATCAAAGGTCTCCCAATACCAGGTGTCCCCTAATGACCTAAATCTGATCATCAGGGTCATGTATAAGAGGGTACCACCGGTTCTCCTGTATGGGGCCTGGGCCAGCAGGGGCCCGTCCAGCTTTCTTGGTGGTTCAGTATTGGAGATCGAAGGTCTTCCAATGTCAGGTGTCCCCTAATGACCTAAATTTGGCCATCAGGGTCATGGATAACCACCGGTCCTCCTGTATGGGGCCTGAGCCAGCAGGGTGGCCCAGGCATCAGAGTGATTTCAATGTGGGAAAGGAGGGTGATTGGCGCTGCAAGGGAGCAATTACTGGAACCAATCCCCTGTATGCTGCACTTGGGAGCTGGCTTTTTCTCCTCTTCCTCCCGTTGCCTTTCACCCTCCCTGTTCCCCATAAGTTGCCCTGTACTGCCCAGGCCCCCTGCGTGCCCCCTACCCCTATAGTGCTGCCAGCTTCCCAGGGACCGCCTTGGCGACTTGTCTTCTCGCCTTAGGCGACCCCTCCCTTTAGGTGAACTCCACTGACTCGTGACAGGTCTCGGGAGATTACCTGTCCATTCATAGAGCACTGTGCGAGTGTTTTTGGTTCGTGTCCATTGAAGTCTATTACATGCAAAACGTAATCTACTGGGGGGGGGGGGGGGGGGGAGTCACCGACTGGGAGCCACCACACAACCAATGGCAAGTTCTCCCCCTTAAATATTAAGAGGTTCCACTTTTCAATCAAACCATTAAAATATAATTACTTTTTGAAGTGAATGGGAACGTACCATAAGCCCAGTCCCTCTGGGACCCAGTAGTACCCCAGGGCGGTCTGGTATGCTTTTGCAGAGTTCAGCTTTTAAGAAATCTGTATGTATGTCGAGTGAGGAATGATGCCAGACATGCTGAAAAATAGATTTGGGGTTATGGAATTGGCTTTGTGGTGGGTCTTTGGCTCCCAGGCTTTTTTAGTGCAGTCTCAGATGTCCTAACCAGCCTGTTATTGCCAAGTATCTGTGGTCAAGGCCTCGTCAGCCACAATAACGTAAGGGTTTTGCATCGTCGTTCCCGACTTTTGGATTACACCACTGCCCATAATGGATAGAAGAAAATGTAACAATAGATCTGTGGATTTCTGTTGGTTTTATCGGGGGAAGTTCTCAACCTTTGGTTAAGATTAACCGTATTATCTGTTCTTGTCCAGTTGGGACGCTACAGTGTCTTTCTGACCTGGGAGCCACCACACAACCAATGGCAAGTTCTCACTCTTAAATATTAAGAGGTTCCACTTTTTCAATCAAACCATTACAATAAACTTACTTTTGAAGTGAATTGGAACGTAACATAAGCCCAGTGCCCCTGGGACCCAGTACCCCAGGGCGGTCTGGAATGCGAATTTCGATCTGCTTTTGCAGAGTTCAGCTTTTAAGAAAACTCTATGTCCGGTGAGGAATGATGCCAGACACGCTGAAGAATATATTTGGGGTTATGGAATTGGCTTTGTGGTGGGTCTTTGGCTCCCAGGCTTTTTCAGTGCAGTCTCAGATGTCCTAACCAGCCTGTTATTGCCAAGTATCTGTGGTCAAGGCCTCGTCAGCCACAATAACGTAAGGGTTTTGCATCGTCGTTCCCAACTTTTGGATTTCACCACTAGTGTTGAGCGGAATACGCCATATTCGATTTCGCGATATTGCGCGAATATATAGAAGAATATTCGCCAATATCGAATATTCGATCCAAAAAAAGTTTTGCGAAATTTCGCTAATGCGAAAATGATTGCGAAATTCTCATAAACGGAGATCATTTCCTGTATTACTAAACTAATATGCACTAAACACTAACTCTACACTAACTCTACTTAAAAGAAAGGAGAATAAGGGGGCAAAAGAAGGGCGGAGAAGATGATCGCGCAATATTCCTATTGCGCGATTATCTTCTCCGCCCTTCTTTTGCATCAGATCCAATCAGAATAACTTGAATATTCGGCAAAAGGAATATCGCGCAATATTCCTTTTGCCGAATATTCAAGTTATTCTGATTGGCTCTGATGCAAAAGAAGGGCGGAGAAGATAATCGCGCAATATTCCGTTTGCCGAATATTCGAGTTCTTCTGATTGGCTCTGATGCAAAAGAAGGGCGCATCAGAGCCAATCAGAATAACTCGAATATTCGGCAAAAGGAATATCTTGCAATATTACTTTTGCCGAATATTCGAGTTATTCTGATTGGCTCTGATGCAAAAGAAGGGCGGAGAAGATAATCGCGCAATATTCCGTTTGCCGAATATTCGAGTTATTCTGATTGGCTCTGATGCAAAAGAAGGGCGGAGAAGATAATCGCGCAATATTCCGTTTGCCGAATATTCGAGTTATTCTGATTGGCTCTGATGCAAAAGAAGGGCGCATCAGAGCCAATCAGAATAACTTGAATATTCGGCAAAAGGAATATCGCGCAATATTCCTTTTGCCGAATATTCAAGTTATTCTGATTGGCTCTGATGCAAAAGAAGGGCGGAGAACATAATCGCGCAATATTCCGTTTGCCAAATATTCGAGTTATTCTGATTGGCTCTGATACAAAAGAAGGGCCGAGTAGCTGATGCGATACTTTTATGTTGCCGCAATGCAAATTTTCGGCAACATAAAAGAATCGCATCAGCTACTTGGCCCAGGGTCTCTCTCTAATCATACCAGCAATGCTTTTAGACGTCGATAGAGATCACTAGGATGTGATCTGTTTTAAAAATAAATTTGAAAAAATACGAATATTCGCCGCAATATTCGAGTTATTCGCGAATACTCAAATATGCAATATTCGTAGCGAATATTCGCAATGCGAATATTCGTGAGCAACACTATTCACCACTGCCCATAATGGATAGAAGAAAATGTAACAATAGATCTGTGGATTTCTGTTGGTTTTATCGGGGGAAGTTCTCAACTTTTGGTTAAGATTAACCGTATTATCTGTTCTTGTCCAGTTGGGACGCTACAGTGTCTTTCTGACCTGGGAGCCACCACACAACCAATGGCAAGTTCTCACTCTTAAATATTAAGAGGTTCCACTTTTTCAATCAAACCATTACAATAAACTTACTTTTGAAGTGAATTGGAACGTAACATAAGCCGAGTGCCCCTGGGACCCAGTAGTACCCCAGGGCGGTCTGGTATGCGAATTTCGATCTGCTTTTGCAGAGTTTAGCTTTTAAGAAAACTGTATGTCCGGTGAGGAATGATGCCAGACATGCTGAAAAATAGATTTGGGGCTATGGAATTGGCTTTGTGGTGGGTCTTTGGCTCCCAGGCTTTTTTAGTGCAGTCTCAGGTGTCCTAACCAGCCTGTTATTGCCAAGTATCTGTGGTCAAGGCCTCGTCAGCCACAATAACGTAAGGGTTTTGCATCGTCGTTCCCGACTTTTGGATTCCACCACTGCCCATAATGGATAGAAGAAAATGTAACAATAGATCTGTGGATTTCTATTGGTTTTATCGGGGGAAGTTCTCAGACTTTTGGTTAAGATTAACCGTATTATCTGTTCTTGTCCAGTTGGGACGCTACAATGTCTTTCTGACCTGGGAGCCACCACACAACCAATGGCAAGTTCTCACCCTTAAATATTAAGAGGTTCCACTTTTTCAATCAAACCATTACAATAAAATTACTTTTGAAGTGAATGGGAACGTACCATAAGCCGAGTGCACCTGGGACCCAGTACCCCAGGGCGGTCTGGTATTTAAATTTCGATCTGCTTTTGCAGAGTTCAGCTTTAAGAAAACTCTATGTCCGGTGAGGAATGATGCCAGACACGCTGAAGAATAGATTTGGGGTTATGGAATTGGCTTTGTGGTGGGTCTTTGGCTCCCAGGCTTTTTTAGTGCAGTCTCAGATGTCCTAACCAGCCTGTTATTGCCAAGTATCTGTGGTCAAGGCCTCGTCAGCCACAATAACGTAAGGGTTTTGCATCATCGTTCCCGACTTTTGGATTCCACCACTGCCCATAATGGATAGAAGAAAATGTAACAATAGATCTGTGGATTTCTGTTGGTTTTATTGGGGTAAGTTCTCAGACTTTTGGCTAAGATTAACCGTATTATCTGTTCTTGTCCAGTTGGGACGCTACAATGTCATTCCAACCTTTTGGCAGGAGTGGCTGGCTGTTAAAGCGAAAAAAATAAAATAATTAATAGCCAGTAGCTACAAATACTGCAACTGCCGACTTTTAATAAATGGACACTTACCTGTCCTGGGCGCCCGCAATGTCAGCAGCCGAAGCCGAGCAATCGCTCGTCTCTTGGCTGCCCCACCGCCATCCTCTGTGAGGGAATCAGGAAGTGAAGAGTTGGGGCTTCACTGCCCGGCTCCCTACTGCGCATGCATGAGAAGTAGCGCGGCGGTTCCCAGTGGTCCCCGCTGTCTCCTGGAACCAGTGTGTTTCCCAGAAGGCAGCTGGGGGGGGGGGGGGGACGGAAAGTAGAGTGACCGTGTGTAGGCTCCATCGGACTTTTGCTGTCGAAAATTTCCACCAGCAAAATACTGAGAGCAGGTTGTCAATTTTCTCCGACGTGAAAAATTCTGATCGGAAATTGCAATCGTCTGTAGCAAATCCGACGCTCAAAGTTCCGACGCGCGCTGGGAAACAATTTGACGCACGCTCGGAAGCGTTGAACTTCATTTTCTCGGCTTTGTCGTTGTGTTGTACGTCACCGCGTTCTTGACGGTTAAAAGTTCAGAGGAACATTCTACCCACTGATCACCAATGTAGAGGTGGGACGGGCAGTACGCAATGACCAGAGAGTGGTAAAGCCCCCACACTGCCCTCCGTGTATCAATAGCCGGGTAACGATCGTCCGGTATACAGGTGATCCTCGGACACGGCAGAGGCTGAGAGCTGGCGGTCCTCCGCTGTCCGAAGTTCGGTGGCGGTTGCCCCCCCCCCTTTTTTCCTATGAGACTCAGGGAACGTTGAAGTTCTCCTCACTCGGTATTGGGACGCCGCGGGGTACGGCACAATCTCTCTCTCTCTCCGTGTCACCAGAACGTCCTTCTCTTACAATAAAACACAATTCCCGATGCTCGGTGGAACGCGGTGCTCGGCGCGGCTCGGCAATCACTCATCTTCCCATCGCCTGACATCTCATATGAAGCCGCCAGGTCCCAGCAGAGGGAGGCGGCCTCCTTGTCCTGTATGTAAGTATAGATCACCATACACCCCCCCCCCCCCCTCCTCCTCCTCCCCCTCCCCCCCCACCACCGCAACATTATAATAATTTATCTTATAATCTCCAGCGACACTCAACCTCCATTACAATCCATACTCTATGTGTCCGGAATCCTCCCCATCGCTCACTCCCATTTCATCCATTGATAATCTCCTTCTTTTATTGTATCCACTTCTATCTATTGTTTTATTATTGTGTGTCCATCCAGTCCTGAGATTTACACAGCTCTGCCACACAGAGCAGCCCTGACTGTCAGGGGGGAGGAGACCTGATTTTGTCTCAACTGCAGTTCAGGTCTGGTCCCTCCCCCCAGGCTTGTGATTGGGCAGCAGAAGGAGAAGCAGCAGAGTGATGCACTCGTCTCTCTGTCACTCTCGGCATGCTTCTTGCACAGCTGCACCCTTGATTAGCTTTTTGCTCCTCCCCCTGCTGGTGATTGGTCCAAGAAAGGAGAAGCAGCAGACTGATGGGGTTCATCTTTCTGTCACTCTGCTCTTTCCTCCTCTTGGCATGCTTTTTCCACTGCAGCACCATTGATTAGCTCCTCCCCCTGCTGGTGATTGGTCCAAGAAAGAAGAAGCAGCAGACTGATGGGGGTTCATCTTTCTGTCACTCTGCTCTCTCTTCTTCACAGCATGCTTCTTGCACTGCAGCACCCTTGATTAGCGCCTTGCTCCTCCCTCAGCTTGTGATTGGACCAAGAAAGGAGAAGCAGCGGACCGATGGGCTCATCTTGCTGTCATTCTGCTCTCTCCTCCACTCAGCACGCTTCTGGCACTATAGTACCCTTGATTAGCTCCTCCTCCAGCTTATGATTGGACCAAGAAAAAAGAAGCAGCAGACCGATGGGCTCATCTTTCTGACACTCTGCTCTCTCTTCCTCTCAGCGTGCTTCTTGCATTGTAGCACCCTTGATTATTTCCTTGCTCCTCCCCCAGCTTGTGATTGGACCAAGAAAAAAGAAACAGCAGATTGATGGGCTCATCTTTCTGTCACTCTGCTCTCTCTTCCTCTCAGCATGCTTCTTGCACTGCAGTGCCCCTGATTAGCTCCTCCCCCAGCTTGTGATTGGACCAAGAAAAAAGAAGCAGACCGATGAGTTCCTCTTTCTGACACTTTGCTCTCTTCCTCCTCTCAGCATGCTTCTTGCACTATAGTACCCTTGATTAGCCCCTCCCCCAGCTTGTGATTGGACCAAGAAAGGAGAAGCAGCGGACCGATGGGCTCATCTTGCTGTCATTCTGCTCTCTCCTCCTCTCAGCATGCTTCTTGCACTGCAGCACCCTTGATTAGCTCCTTGCTCCTCCCCCAGCTTGTGATTGGACCAAGAAAAAAAGAAGCAGACCGATGAGCTTCTCTTTCTGACACTCTGATCTCTCCTCCTCTCAGCATTCTTCTTGCACTATAGTACCCTTGATTAGCTCCTCCCCCAGCTTGTGATTGGACCTGAGCTCCTCTTTCTGTCACTCTGCTCTCTCTTCCTCTCAGCGTGCTTTTTGCACTATAGCACCCTTGATTAGCACCTTGCTCCTCCCCCTGCTGGTGATTGGACCAGAAAAGGAGAAGCAGCAGACTGATGGGGTTCATCTTTCTGACACTCCACTCTCTCTTCCTCTCAGCATGCTTCTTGCGCTTCAGCACCCCTGATTAGCTCCTTGCTCCTCCCCCTGCTTGTGATTGGATCGAGAAAGGAGAAGCAGCGGACCGATGGGCTCATCTTGCTGTCATTCTGCTCTCTCCTCCTCTCAGCATGCGTCTTGCACTGCAGCTTTCTTGATTAGCTGCCTGCTCCTCCCCCTGCTGGTGATTGGACCAAGAAAGGAGAAGCAGCGGACCGATGAGCTCATCTTGCTGTCACTCTCTCCTCCTCTCAGCGTGCTTTTTGCACTGCAGCACCCTTGATTAGCCCTTTGTTCCTCCCCCCAGAACTACAAGTCCCATGAGGCATTGCAAGGCCGACAATTACAAGCATGACTCCTCCTACAGGCAGAGGCGCGATGGGACTTGTAGTTTTCACGACAGCTGGAGGGCCGCCAGTTTGGCACGCCATCCCTGGGTGTGGTCCATATGCAAATTCAGCCTGCCTGGGAAACGCCCACTTCTCCAGACTGACACCCGCCCACCAGTACAATTTGATATTTGTACAACTCCTCCCACTGGTTGCATCAGGTCTGAGAGTAGTACTGAGGACAGGGGGGGGGGTGCTGGGATGCACCGGGGGGGGGGGGGGGGGGGCGGTGACAATTCATTGTTTGGAGGAGCGGTCGATCATATGCAGGCTCACCCACATGTAATGCTGAGCCTTCAAGAGCCAATAAATGAAAGGGGGCGGGGCCAGGGAGAGGCAGGCTGGGGATGAAAGCCAGGAAAGGAGGCGTGGCTTGTTACTCTTCAGTGCGTTGTGTCTGACCATCTTCCTTTTCAGTTCCAGGCGGAGCAGAAGAAAAGGGCCGTTGAGGAACGGAGGCGCTTCCCCCTGGAGCAGCGCCTGAAGGAGCATATTGTGGGGCAGGAGGGCGCCATCGCCACCGTGGCCGCAGGTAACGCCGCACGGCCCTTCACGGGCGCATCTTAAAGGAGAACTCCGCTAAGCTGTCCTGGTGTCTCACACGGCGCTGCGATGCATTTTGTAATCATGATATTCCCGATGGTACGATCTACAGGGCCTTGAAAAAGTATTCATACCCCTTCACACGTTGTCATGTTACATAAATGTATTTTATTGGGATTTTATGTGAGAGACGCAACACAAAGTGTCACATAATTGTGAAAGGAAAATGATACAAATAAATATGTGAAAAGTGTGGGGGGAGGGGCATTTGTGTGGCGCCCCCTTTACTCTGATAACTAAAATCTATTTTAACCAATTGCCTTCAGAAGTCACCTAATTAGTAAATAAGAGTCCCCCTGTGTGTCATGTAATCTCAGTATAAATACAGCTGTTCTGTGAAGCCCTCAGAGGTTTGTTAGAGAGTCTTAGTGAACAAACAGCATCGCGAAGGCCGAGGGACACACCAGACAGGTCAGGGATAGAGTTGTGGAGAAGTATAAAGCAGGGTTCGGTTATAAAAAAAATAATCTCCCAAGCTTTGAAGATCTCACGGAGCTTCTGTTCAATCCATCATCGGAAAATGGAAAGAGTACGGCACAACCGCAAACCTACCAAGACACGGCCGTCCGCCTAAACTGACCGGGCCGGGCAAGGAGAGCGTTCATCAGAGAAGCAGCCAAGAGGCCCATGGTAACTCTGGAGAAGCCGCACAGCTCAGGGGGGAGAATCTGTCCACAGGACAACTATTAGTGGTGCTCTCCACAGGACAACTATTAGTGGTGCTCTCCACAGGACAACTATTAGTGGTGCTCTCCACAGGACAACTATTAGTGGTGCTCTACACAGGACAACTATTAGTGGTGCTCTCCACAGGACAACTATTAGTGGTGTTCTCCACAGGACAACTATTAGTGGTGCTCTCCACAGGACAACTATTAGTGGTGCTCTCCACAGGACAACTATTAGTGGTGCTCTCCACAGGACAACTATTAGTGGTGTTCTCCACAGGACAACTATTAGTGGTGCTCTCCACAGGACAACTATTAGTGGTGCTCTCCACAGGACAACTATTAGTGGTGCTCTCCACAGGACAACTATTAGTGGTGCTCTCCACAGGACAACCATTAGTGGTGCTCTCCACAGGACAACCATTAGTGGTGCTCTCCACAGGACAACTATTAGTGGTGCTCTACACAGGACAACTGTTAGTGGTGCTCTCCACAAATCTGCCCTTTATGGAAGAGTGACAAGAAGAAAGACATTGGAGAAAGAAAGACATAAGAAGTCCTGATTGCAGTTTGTGAGAAGCCATGAGGGGGAGGGGACACAGCAAACATGTGGGGGAGGTGCTCTGGTCACATGACAACAAAAACGCTTTGTGTGGGGAAAACTAACACTGATCATCACCCTGAACACACCATCCCCACTGTGAAACATGGTGGTGGCAGCATCATGTAGTGGGGATGCTTTTTTTCAGCAGGGACAGGGAAGCTGGTCAGAGTTGATGGGATGATGGATGGAGACAAATACAGGACAATCTTAGAAGAAAACCTGTTAGAGTTAGCAAAAGACCGAGGGGGGGGGGGGGGGGGTTCACCTTCCAGCAGGACAACGACCCTAAAGTACAGCCAGAGCTACAATGGAATGGGTTACATCAAAGCCTATTCATGTGTTAGAATGGCCCAGTCACAGTCCAGACCCAAATCCCATTGAGAATCTGTGGCAAGACTTGAAAATTGCTGATCACAGACGCTCTCCATCCAATCTGACAGAGACAGAGATATTTTACAGAGAAGAAAAATGGGCAGAAATGTCCCTCTCTAGATGTGCAAAGCTGGTAGAGACACCCCCAAAAAGACTTGTAGAGAAAGGGGGTTCTACAAAGTATTAACTCCGGGGGGGCGCCATACAAATGCCCCTCCCCCCACACTTTTCACAGATTTATTTGTATCGTTTATCATTTTCCTTCCACAATTATGTGATACTTTGTGTCGCTCACATAAAATCCAAATAAAATACATTTACGTTTTTTTGGTTGTAACCTGAGAGAATGTGGGAGATTTCAGGGGTATGAATACTTTTTCAAGGCACTGTATGTATTATCATGTATACGATCGTATGATATATGTATCATTGTGTATCCGATCGTATGATGTATGTATCGTGTATCCGATCGTATGATATATGTATTATCGTGTATCCGATCGTATGATATATGTATCGTTCTGTATCCGATCGTATGATATATGTATCGTTGTGTATCCGATCGTATGATGTCTGTATCATTGTGTATCCGATCGTATAATATATGTATCATTGTGTATCCGATCGTATGATATATGTATCATTGTGTATCCGATCGTATGATATATGTATCATTGTGTATCCGATCGTATGATATATGTATTATCGTGTATCCGATCGTATGATATATGTATAGTGTATCCGATCGTATGATATATGTATTATCGTGTATCCGATCGTATGATATATGTATAGTGTATCCGATCGTATGATATATGTATCGTTCTGTATCCGATCGTATGATATATGTATCATTCTGTATCCGATCGTATGATATATGTATCATTGTGTATCCGATCGTATGATATATGTATCGTTGTGTATCCGATCGTATGATAGATGTATCGTGTATCCGATCGTATGATGTCTGTATCATTGTGTATCCGATCGTATGATATATGTATCGTTCTGTATCCGATCGTATGATATATGTATCATTGTGTATCCGATCGTATGATATATGTATCATTGTGTATCCGATCGTATGATATATGTATCGTTCTGTATCCGATCGTATGATATATGTATCGTTCTGTATCCGATCGTATGATATATGTATCATTGTGTATCCGATCGTATGATATATGTATCATTGTGTATCCGATCGTATGATATATGTATCGTTCTGTATCCGATCGTATGATATATGTATCATTCTGTATCCGATCGTATGATATATGTATCATTGTGTATCCGATCGTATGATATATGTATCGTTCTGTATCCGATCGTATGATATATGTATCATTCTGTATCCGATCGTATGATATATGTATCATTGTGTATCCGATCGTATGATATATGTATTATCGTGTATCCGATCGTATGATATATGTATAGTGTATCCGATCGTATGATATATGTATTATCGTGTATCCGATCGTATGATATATGTATAGTGTATCCGATCGTATGATATATGTATCATTCTGTATCCGATCGTATGATATATGTATCATTGTGTATCCGATCGTATGATATATGTATCGTTGTGTATCCGATCGTATGATAGATGTATCGTGTATCCGATCGTATGATGTCTGTATCATTGTGTATCCGATCGTATGATATATGTATCGTTCTGTATCCGATCGTATGATATATGTATCATTGTGTATCCGATCGTATGATATATGTATCATTGTGTATCCGATCGTATGATATATGTATCGTTCTGTATCCGATCGTATGATATATGTATCATTCTGTATCCGATCGTATGATATATGTATCGTGTATCCGATCGTATCCTATATGTATCATTGTGTATCCGATCGTATGATGTATGTATCGTGTATCCGATCGTATGATATATGCATCGTTCTGTATCCGATCGTATGATATATGTATCATTGTGTATCCGATCGTATGATATATGTATCATTGTGTATCCGATCGTATGATATATGTATCATTGTGTATCCGATCGTATGATATATGTATCATTGTGTATCCGATCGTATGATATATGTATCGTTCTGTATCCGATCGTATGATATATGTATCGTGTATCCGATCGTATCCTATATGTATCATTGTGTATCCGATCGTATGATGTCTGTATCATAATGTGTCCAATCATTTTGCTGTAATGCATGTGTCGATCGATATTTATTATATAACCCCTTTAAGCTCTCGCCTCTCTACTCCCCCCTATGGACCAGAACAGTTTTTGCATGTCCTCCACGGGTTTCTTTATTCTGCAAAATTGACTCCCCAGCCCCCCCCCCCCCCCCTCTAAGTTTGCTTAAAGGATAAACTGTGCGATACGCCGCCATTGACGCATCGGCACCGCTGTCATCCAATCACACACCAGCAGCTTTGTTTCTTGGATTAACCCTTTCCATACTGCCCCAAGTCTGCTGTCTACGTCCCCCCCTGGTGCTGTTTCCATTTGTGGGGGGGGGGGGGGGCAATAATCCAGCACTGCCGATGCGCCGCCGCCGACATCACTCCTCTTATGGTTCCATTGGCGCTCGGTCGCCAATCGGAAGCGTGGCGCTAGATCAATATCAACAACATGATTAAATAAATAACAAATTCATCCACAATATATTGTAATAATATGTAACAAAATACACTCTCAAAAAAAAAATCATGCGACAATTCATAAGATTCTTCAGCCCCCCCCCCCCCCCCCCGGACCATTATGCAGGTAAAGGACCTTGCCCCTTTTGCGATTCGGCACTGCGTCGCTTTAACTGACAACTGCGCGGTCGCGCGACGCGGCTCCCAGACAAATTTGGAGTCCTTTTTTCCCCCCACAAATAGAGCTTTCTTTTGGTGGTATTTGATCACCTCTGCGTTTATTTTTTTTTTTTGCGCTATAAACAAAAATAGAGCGACAATTTTGAAAAAAAATTGAATATTTTTTACTTTTTGCTGTAATAAATATCCCCCCAACAATTTATAAAAAAAACATTTTTCCCCTCAGTTTAGGCCGATACGTATTTTTCTACATATCTTTGGTAAAAAGAAAAATCGCAATAAGCGTTTATCGGTTGGTTTGCGCAAAATTTATAGCGTTCACAAAATAGGGGATAGTTTTATGGCATTTTTATTAATAATTTTTTTTTTTTTTTTTTTTTTACGAGCAATGGCGGCGATCAGCGTTTTTTTTTTTTTTTTTTGTGACTGCGACATTACGGCGGACACATCGGACGCTTTTGACACATATTTTTGGGACCGTTGTCATTTTCACAGCGAAAAGTGCTATAAAAATGCACTGATTACTGTGAAAATGACAATGGCAGTTTTAGGCGTTAACCACTAGGAGGGCGCTGTAGGGGTTAAGTGTGACCTCATGTCTGTTTTTAACTGTAGGGGGGGGCGTGGCTGGACGTGTGATGTCACTGATCGTGTTTCCCTATATCAGGGAACAGACGATCAGTGACACTGCCACAGAGAAGAACGGAGAAGGTTTGTTTACACTCGCCTCTCCCCGTTCTTCAGCTCCGGTGACCGATGGCGGGAGACACCGGCTGGCGATTGGGTCCCGCGGTCACGGAGCTTCGGACCGGGTCGCGAGCGCGCCGCGACCCGGCGGCTAGGCTCTTAAAGGCAACGTACAGGTACGCGCTTCTGCCCAGCCGTGCCACTCTGCCGACGTATATCGGCGCGAAGGGGTCCTTAAGTGGTTAATAAATAATATAATAAAGTCCCATTTCCTAAGATGCAAAAAGGTGGAAAGAAAGATCGCCTGTTCCTGAAGACTGGGGTTGTCCCGATACTAGTATCAGTATCGGTGGCCGATTAGTGAGCATTTGTGCGAGATCCGAAACCTGGAAACCGGAAGTCGGCGGGCGGAGAGGGGGCGGAGCGGAGATCGGGGTCTGGCAGCAGTGGATCACGGGGGGGGTAAGCTGGCCAGGGCAGGGGTGCAGGGCGCCGTCGTATATTCCTTTCCAAAAAGGTGACCGGAGCCTTCACATTCGGTACAGGAAGTGACGTTCTGTGTCTCCGTCGGAAAGGGTAAACATCACGACGGCCATCTTGGTACACCCTGCACTCTTGGTACACCCAGTAAGTCAGCAGCGGAAATTTTGTTACACCCCGCCCATATAGTTCAGGCAGGGTGTAACAAGATGTCCGCTGCTGGCTTACTGCAGCCAAGTGCAAGGTGTACCAATATGGGCGTCGCAGCACATGCTGCCTATCAGTGCCCATAAGTGCCACCCATCTGTCAGTGCCACCTATCAGTGCCCATAAGTGCCACCCATCTGTCAGTGCCACCTATCAGTGCCCATTAGTTACATTGTCACATGACATTAAAAAAAAAAGTATCGATAATCGGTATCGGCAAGTATCGGTACTTGTTCTCGGTCTTAAAAAAGTGGTATCGGGACAACCCTACTGAAGCCCGTCTTCAATGATTTGCAAATCGCCTCCCAACCGTCCCGGATTTTGCGGGATCGTCCCGCGATTCGTGGTAAATCCCGCGGTCCTGCACCATGGCTAAAGTCCCGCAATTCCGTGGTCCCACGATTCGCGGTAAACCCCACCCCCCCCCCCGGCTCAACAACTCCGATCTGCTGCGGACCCCCCCTCGCTCTACAACCAACTTTGATGACCGATACCCCGCTCAACAACTGTTATCTGCGGAACCCCCCCGCTCAACACCTTTGATCGGCGGAACCCCCCCGCACAACAACTTTGAGCCGTGGAACCCCCCCGCTCAACCCCCCCACTCAACAACTCTGATCCGCGGCCCCCTGCCCCCCCCGCTCAACAACTTCGTTGGGAGGTATGCTCATTTGTCCCCCCTCATTCTGAAGTTGGGAGGTATGCTAGTCCGCGGCGTCTGACATTGCCCTTGCGGACTAGGCCGAAAACCGTGGCCTCGCCCCTTAAAAACTCCCCGGGACCGGCGCGGTGTCAGCAAACGGTCCTGGGGACCGACGGGCAGGAGTTTTTAGGCGAGGCCGCGGCTTCGGCCTAGTCCGCGGCGTCCGGCTTTGCTGACTAGGCCGAAAACCGTGGCCTCGCCTTAAAACTCCTGCCCGCAGCTCCTCAGGACCGGCACGGTGTCAGCAAACGGTCCTGGGGACCGACGGGCAGGAGTTTTTAGGCGAGGCCGCGGCTTCGGCCTAGTCCGCGGCGTCCGGCTTTGCTGACTAGGCCGAAAACCGTGGCCTCGCCTTAAAACTCCTGCCCGCAGCTCCTCAGGACCGGCACGGTGTCAGCAAACGGTCCTGGGGACCGACGGGCAGGAGTTTTTAGGCGAGGCCGCGGCTTCGGCCTAGTCCGTGGCGTCCGGCTTTGCTGACTAGGCCGAAAACCGCGGCCTCGCCTTAAAACTCCTGCCCGCAGCTCCTCAGGACCGGCGCGGTGTCAGCAAACGGTCCTGGGGACCGACGGGCAGGAGTTTTTAGGCGAGGCCGCGGCTTCGGCCTAGTCCGCGGCTTCGGCTTTGCTGACTAGTCCGAACCAGCGGCCTCGCCTAAAAACTCCTGCCCGCAGCTCCTCAGGACCGGCGCGGTGTCAGCAAACGGTCCTGGGGACCCACGGGCAGGAGTTTGTAGGCGAGGCCGCGGCTTCGGCCTAGTCCACGGCTTCGGCTTTGCTGACTAGGCCGAAGCCGCGGCCTCGCCTAAAAACTCCTGCCCGCAGCTCCTCAGGACCGGCACGGTGTCAGCAAACGGTCCTGGGGACCGACGGGCAGGAGTTTGTAGGCGAGGCCGCGGCTTCGGCCTAGTCCGCGGCTTCGGCTTTGCTGACTAGGCCGAAGCTGCGGCCTCGCCTAAAAACTCCTGCCCGCAGCTCCTCAGGACCGGCGCGGTGTCAGCAAACGGTCCTGGGGACCCACGGGCAGGAGTTTGTAGGCGAGGCCGCGGCTTCGGCCTAGTCCACGGCTTCGGCTTTGCTGACTAGGCCGAAGCCGCGGCCTCGCCTAAAAACTCCTGCCCGCAGCTCCTCAGGACCGGCACGGTGTCAGCAAACGGTCCTGGGGACCGACGGGCAGGAGTTTGTAGGCGAGGCCGCGGCTTCGGCCTAGTCCGCGGCTTCGGCTTTGCTGACTAGGCCGAAGCTGCGGCCTCGCCTAAAAACTCCTGCCCGCAGCTCCTCAGGGCGGGCGCGGTGTCGGCGCCGGTCCTGGGGGGAAAAAAAAAGATTTTCTGAAAATCTGAATCCATTTGACCTCGCAACTGGATTCACGATTCAAATCGTTTTTTCCCCCCAGCCCTAATATATATGTATATCGCTGTACTGCCCGAGGACCTGAGCTGTGGTCTGCAGGACATTGGAGCAAAGCTTATACAGCGGGGAACTTTACAGAGCCCCTCGTAAAAAAAAAAAAATCTCCAGATCCCCGCGGTGGCCAATTCCACGGATTTTCTAAATATAGGGCATTTCCTCATCCAGCGCGGCCGCGCGTCTCCGGGGCGCCATTTTGCGGCTTGGTGATTACTCACCGAGGTGCCATGAAGATGTCTGAATCTATAGCGGGCCGCGGTGACACTACGCGGTGTCTGATAGACTTCGACACCCCGCGACGTGGACACGTAGGGGCCCCGAAGGAGCTGGACAGCAGGGCCCACCAAACAGAAAAGATTTCTAGATTCAGATTTGTTTGTGTACACTAAATTACCAAAAGTATTGAGACACCTGACTTGACCTCCCAGTCTTAGTCCGGAGGGTTCAATATTGAGTTGGCCCCGCCGTTTGCAGCTATAACAGCTTCAACTCTTCTGGGAAGGCCGTCCACAAGGTTCAGGAGGGTGTCTACGGGAAGGTTTGATCATTCTTGGTATACTGACACCTTAAGAGTTCCCTTCACTGGAACTAGGGGGCCAAGCCCAACTCCTGAAAAACAACCCCCCCACCATTATCCACCCTCCACCCCCCACACCATAACCCCCCCTCCACCCCACACCATAATCCCCATTATTTAGTAGCGGGACACTGAGAATTGAAAGATATTTCGGAGGTTCCTCTATGTTGAAAATGTTGGGAAAGGCTGTCGTAGATGGTGTCATGAGCGCTTCATGTTCTCATAAAGAGTGCTGGGAGGTCTCTGTTGCCACATAAATGCCTTGAGAATGCCATGCTTTCATAGAGAGTGCCATGAGTATACCATGCTACCATAGATGGTGCCATGGGAGCTTCATGTTACCAAAGAGAGGGCCATGAGGACTCCATGTTATCATAGAGTGGTAGGAGGACTCTGTTACTTTGAGGGCTCCTTGTTACTATAGAAAGTGCTAGAGGCACTCCATTGTACCATAGAGTGCTATGAGGGCTCCTTGTTACTATATAGAGTGCTAGTAGGGCTCCATGGTACCATAGAGTGCTAGGAGCGCTCCATGTTACTATAGTGAGTGCTATGAGGGCTCCATGGTACCATAGAGTGCTAGGAGGGCTCCATGGTACCATAGAGTGCCATGGGGGCTCCATGGTACCATAGAGTGCCATGAGGGCTCCATGGTACCATAGAGTGCTATGAGGGCTCCATGGTACCATAGAGTGCTATGAGGGCTCCATGGTACCATAGAGTGCTATAAGGGCTCCATGTTACTATAAAGAGTGCTAGGAGGGCTTGATGGTACCATAGAGTGCTATAAGGTCTCCATGTTACTATAAAGAGTGTTATGAGAGCTCCATGGTACCATAGAGTGCAAGGAGGGCTCCATGGTACTATAGAGAGTGCTAGTAGGGCTCCAGGGTACCATAGAGTGCTATGAGGCCTCCTTGTTACTATAGAGAGTGCTATGAGGGCTCCATGGTACCATAGAGTGCTATAAGGGCTCCTTGTTACTATAGAGAGTGCTAGGAGGGCTCCATGGTACCATAGAGGGCTCCATGGTACCATAGAGTGCTATGAGGGCTCTTTGTTACTACAGAGAGTGCTAGGAGGGCTCCATGGTACCATAGAGGGCTCCATGGTACCATAGAGTGCTATGAGTGCTCGTTGTTACTATAGAGAGTGCTAGGAGGGCTCCATGGTACCATAGAGGGCTCCATGGTACCATAGAGTGCTATGAGGGCTCCATGGTACCATGAAGTGCTATGAGGGCTCCATGGTACCATGAAGTGCTATGAGGGCTCTATGTTACTATAAAGAGTGCTAGGAGGGCTCCGTGGTACTATAGAGAGTGCTATGAGGGCTCCATGGTACCATAGAGTGCTATGAGGGCTCCATGTTACCATAGAGTGCTATGAGGGCTCCTTGTTACTATAGAGAGTGCTATGAGGGCTCCATGGTACCATGAAGTGCTATGAGGGTTCCATGGTACCATGAAGTGCTATGAGGGCTCTATGTTACTATAAAGAGTGCTAGGAGGGCTTGATGGTACCATAGAGTGCTATAAGGTCTCCATGTTACTATAAAGAGTGCTTTGAGGGCTCCATGGTACTCTAGAGAGTGCTATGGGGGCTCCATGTTACCATAGAGTGCTATGAGGGCTCCATGGTACCATAGAGTGCTATGAGGGCTCCATGTTACCATAGAGTGCTATGAGGGCTCCATGTTACCATAGAGTGCTATGAGGGCTCCATGGTACCATAGAGTGCTATGAGGGCTCCATGGTACCATAGAGTGCTATGAGGGCTCCATGGTACCATAGAGTGCTATGAGGGCTCCATGGTACCATAGAGTGCTATGAGGGCTCCATGGTACTATAGAGAGTGCTAGGAGGGCTCCATGTTACCATAGAGAGTTCTGGGAGGAAAACTCCACCCTGTATTATAAAAATGTGCTCCAGCGACTTTGTCTAGGCTGAGGTGATGTCATGAGTCTGCTGCAGTTGGGTGAAAGCATTTCCTCAGTCTCCCCTCCCCAGAGATCAGACGGCAACATTGTAACTTTGTACCAAGTCACAAAGTGAGAGGCTGCAGCAGGGGTCTGATCTGTGTCAGACGTTTAGAAACACAGGCACCATTATTTATGATTGTGTCATCGCTGAACCGGCATCTCAGTCCCAGGAAGTAGATGGTTACCTCGGATGATGCCTGAATAAATATGGTGCTGTCCTTCTGGAGGGGAAAGCAGATAAAGACATTGTCAGGGGTAGTACTGACCGATGCAATGGTGGGGTATAATAGTGGAGTACTGTTCTCCCCCAGCCATGGTGGGGTATAATAATGGAGCACTGATGCCCCCCTGTCATAGTGGGGTATAATAGTGGAGCACTGATGCCCCCTCCACTATAGTGGGGTATAATAGTGGAGCACTGATGCCCCCTCCACCATGATGGGGTTTGATAGTGGAGTACTGATACCCCCTCCACCATGGTGGGGTATAATAGTGGAGTACTGATGCCCCCTCCACTATAGTGGGGTATAATAGTGGAGCACTGATGCCCCCTCCACCATGATGGGGTTTGATAGTGGAGTACTGATACCCCCTCCACCATGGCGGGGTATAATAGTGGAGTACTGATGCCCCTCCACCATAGTGGGGTATAATAGTGGAGTACTGATGCCCCCTCCACCATAGTGGGGTATAATAGCGGAGTAGGGATGCCCCCCCTGCCATGGTGGGGTATAATAGTGGAGTACGGATGCCCCCCCTGCCATGGTGGGGTATAATAGTGGAGTACTGATGCCCCCTCCGCCATAGTGGGGTAAAATAGTGGAGCACTGATGCCCCCCCCGTCATAGTGGGGTATAATAGTGGAGTACTGATGCCCCCCACCATAGTGGGGTATAATAGTGGAGTACTGATGCCCCTCCGCCATGGTGGGGTATAATAACGGAGTACTGATGCCCCCCCACCATAGTGGGGTAAAATAGTGGAGCACTGATGCCCCCCCGTCATAGTGGGGTATAATAGTGGAGCACTGATGCCCCCCCGTCATAGTGGGGTATAATAGTGGAGCACTGATGCCCCCTCCACCATAGTGGGGTATAATAGTGGAGTACTGATGCCCCCTCCACCATAGTGGGGTATAATAATGGAGTACTGATGCCCCCCACCATAGTGGGGTATAATAGTGGAGTACTGATGCCCCTCCGCCATGGTGGGGTATAATAACGGAGTACTGATGCCCCCCCACCATAGTGGGGTAAAATAGTGGAGCACTGATGCCCCCCCGTCATAGTGGGGTATAATAATGGAGCACTGATGCCCCCTCCACCATAGTGGGGTATAATAATGGAGCACTGATGCCCCCCCCGTCATGGTGGGGTATAATATTTGAGTACTGATGCCCCCCTGTCATAGCGGGGTATAATACTTGAGTACTGATGCTCCATGGATTGTCTCTCCATGGCGGTGGCTCGCCTCCTCGGCCGGGTTGGGCGCCCGCAGGCGGTGTTGGGTAATTGGCGCGGCGTGATGAATGTTGTGTGTCTGTGTGTGACACGGGGTGGTGTCTCTGTACATTAGACCTGCTCTCTTTATGGGCCCCCTGATTGAATTATGGGAAACGTGCCTGAGATCTAAAAACCCCCCCTCCCCCCGCCCCCGCCAGCCGCGGGATGTCGGCGCTGTCCGCGCCCGTCGTGCTTCCGTCTCGGCTAAGTGGAAGGGACGGAATTTTCATTTAGCGATTCCGTCGTGCTGATGGCCCTGCAGCTGTCCTGTGTGCGCGCGGTGGGGGGGGGGTGCAATTAACCCCCTCGCAGTGTGCTGCCTCTTGATTGGCCAAGAACAGCCGCCTGTGGGATGGCGATTGGGTGTGCCTACCACCGTCTGAGCCGTCCTCCTTTTTTTTATTATTATAATTTTTTATTTAATTGTTTTTTATGTGGAAGCAGCGGTCTCTCCGACACGCCCCCTTGCCGAGTGTGGCTCATTGGTGAAGATCATGACCGTGTGTGGAAGCAGCGGTCTCTCCAACACGCTCCCTTGCTGAGTGTGGCTTATAGCGCTACAATCAGTGAAGATCATGATCCGTGTGTGGAAGCAGCGGTCGCTCCGACATAAGGCTGTCAGTGGGGAAACCCGCTGACAGCTGATGAGTCATCGGTTGCTAAGGACGCGGGCGGACGGCTCCCCGGCCCCGCTCCTTAACGACCTGCTATTCTTCTCACGGAATTTGACTTTGTTCTGCAAATTTGTTTCGAAAATAATGAAAGAGATCAAAGCGTTATTTTTCATAAGTCGCGACTTTCATGCGACTTTTCCGAGAGTTCATGTTAAAGTCTATGGACCTCACGGCGCGTGAAAGTCGGACCGACGTTGGCGCAGGGACGACTTTAAAGTCGCTGCAACTTTAACCGCTTCAGCCCCCCCCCCCCCCCCCCGGACCATTTCGCTGGCCAAAGACCGGGAGCCACTTTTTTTTGCGATTCGGCACTGCGCCGCTTCAACTGACAATTGCGCGGTCGTGCGACGTGGCTCCCAAACAAAAATGGCGTCCTTTTCCCCCCACAATTAGAGCTTTCTTTTGGCGGTATTTGATCACCTCTGCGGTTTTTATTTTTTGCGCTATAAACAAAAATAGAGCGACAATTTTGAAAAAAATTCAATATTTTTTACTTTTAGCTGTAATAAATATCCCCCAAAAAATATATGAAAAAAAAAAAGGAAAAAAAAAATATATAAAAAAAAAAAAGATGTTTTATAAAAAAAAAGGGGGGTTGCCATCGGGGGGCCCTGGGGACCTCTGGGCCCTTTAATAATAATAATATTATATATATATATATATATATATATATATATATATATATATATATATATACAAAAAGCTAAAAATAAAATAAATTAAATATATATAAAATATTTTTTTTATAAAAAAAAAAGGGGAGTTGTCATCTGGGGCCCTGGGGACCCTAAAAAAAAAATTGTCTCTTTAATAAATAAAATAAAAATATAATTTTTTTTTTTATATAAAAAAAATAAATAAAAAAAGGGCGTTGCCACCCGGGGCCCTGGGGAGAAAAAATTGTCCCTTTAATAAAAAATAAAAGAAAAATTATATTAAAAAAAAATATATTTTTATAAAAAATAAAAATAAAAGAAGAGGGGGTTCCCATCCGGGTCCCTGGGGACCCCCGGACCTCTAAAAAAAAAAAAGAGAAAAAATTGTCCCCTCCGGGCCCCTTACCAGTGTACTGCCTGTACCCCCCTGATGGCGGCCCTGCTGACATCTGCCTGTTCTTCAGCTCTGTGACACAATGGCCGGACACCGGCGGACATTGAGTTCGCAGGTCACAGTCAAGGAGCTCGCAGCAGAGTCGGGCGCGTGCGCGACCACAAATTAACCACTTAAGGACCGGCCCACGACTAAATACGTCGGCAGAATGGCACGGCTGGGCACATGGACGTATATATACGTCCTCTTTAAGAGCCCAGCCGTGGGGCGTGCTCACGACCCGGACCGAAGCTCCGTGACTGCGCCTGTGGACCTGATCGCCGCCGGTGTGCCCGCGATCGGTCACAGGAGCTGAAGAACGGGGAAGGCGTGTTTACACTCACCTCTCCCCGTTCTTCAGCTCCTGTGACCGATCTTGGGCACACCGGCGGCCCTGCAGAACGGGGAGGGAGTGTAAACACGCCTACCCCGTTCTCTGTGACACTGATCGTCTGTTTCCTGATATAGGGAACGACGATCAGTGACGTCACACGTCCAGTCCCGCCCCCTTACAGTTAGAAACACACATGAGGTCACACTTAACCCCTACAGCGCCCCCTAGTGGTTAACTCCCAAACTGCCATTGTCATTTTTACAGTAATCTGTGCATTTTTATAGCACTTTTCACTGTGAAAATGACAATGGTCCCAAAAATGTGTAAAATTGTCCGATGTGTCTGCCGCAATGTCGCAGTCATGGAAAAAAATCGCTGATCGCCGCCATTAGCAGTAAAAACAAAAAATATTAATTAAAAATGCCATAAAACTATCCCCTATTTTGTAAACGCTATACATTTTGCGCAAACCAACCGTTAAACGCTTATTGCGAAAAATAGGTAGAAGAATACGTATCGGACTAAACTGAGGAAGAAAATGTTTTTTTATATCTTTTTTTGGGGGGATATTTATTACAGCAAAAAGTAAAAAATATTGCAATTTTTTTCAAAATTGTCGCTCTATTTTTGTTTATAGCGCAAAAAAATAAAAACCGCCGAGGTAAAGAAATCTCCATTTGTGGGGGGAAAAGGACACCGATTTTGTTTGGGAGCCACGTCGCACGACCGCGCAATTGTCAGTTAAAGCGACGCAGCGCCGAATCGCAAAAACTGGCCGGGTCCTTAACCTGCATAATGGTCCGGAGGCTGAACCGCTTAAAGGGGACGTACCTGTGCGCCCATTTGCCTATCCGCGTCGTTCTGTCGACGTACATCTGCGTGCGGCGGTCGGCAAGTGGATAAGATGCGCAGAAATGAAGGGTATTCCTTGGGAAAACGTGTTGTGCGACTTTTCACGCGACTTTGGGGGGTTTTCGCATGATAAGTCGCACGAGTGTGAACGGGGCCTTGGGAACGAAGAAAGGTTTCAGCTCGGAAGCAGAAGATGCCATCAGAACCATTTCCATTCTGGTGTTGTGTTACATAGAGCGCCGACATCTGGAGGGACCGTCACAGGAGCAGATGTCTCCGAGGAGAGAGACCTGTACAAGGAGCGTCTCCGAGGACCTCTGACCTGGGATGGCCGACACTCGGGTATCTCAGCTGTCATTCTTCTCACTGATCACCAATGTAAGGGACATTCTTCCCACTGATCACCAATGTAAGGGACATTCTTCCCACTGATCACCAATGTAAGGGACATTCTTCTCACTGATCACCAATGTAAGGGGCATTCTTCTCACTGATCACCAATGTAAGGGACATTCTTCTCACTGATCACCAATGTAAGGGACATTCTTCCCACTGATCACCAATGTAAGGGACATTCTTCTCACTGATCACCAATGTAAGGGACATTCTTCTCACTGATCACCAATGTAAGGGACATTCTTCCCACTGATCACCAATGTAAGGAACATTCTTCTCACTGATCACCAATGTAAGGGACATTCTTCCCACTGATCACCAATGTAAGGGACATTCTTCTCACTGATCACCAATGTAAGGGACATTCTTCTCACTGATCACCAATGTAAGGGACATTCTTCTCACTGATCACCAATGTAAGGAACATTCTTCTCACTGATCACCAATGTAAGGGACATTCTTCTCACTGATCACCAATGTAAGGGACATTCTTCCCACTGATCACCAATGTAAGGAACATTCTTCTCACTGATCACCAATGTAAGGGACATTCTTCCCACTGATCACCAATGTAAGGAACATTCTTCCCACTGATCACCAATGTAAGGGACATTCTTCTCACTGATCACCAATGTAAGGGACATTCTTCTCACTGATCACCAATGTAAGGGACATTCTTCTCACTGATCACCAATGTAAGTAACATTCTTCCCACTGATCACCAATGTAAGGGACATTCTTCTCACTGATCACCAATGTAAGTAACATTCTTCCCACTGATCACCAATGTAAGGGACATTCTTCTCACTGATCACCAATGTAAGGAACATTCTTCTCACTGATCACCAATGTAAGGAACATTCTTCTCACTGATCACCAATGTAAGGGACATTCTTCTCACTGATCACCAATGTAAGGAACATTCTTCTCACTGATCACCAATGTAAGGGACATTCTTCCCACTGATCACCAATGTAAGGGACATTCTTCTCACTGATCACCAATGTAAGGGACATTCTTCTCACTGATCACCAATGTAAGGAACATTCTTCCCACTGATCACCAATGTAAGGGACATTCTTCTCACTGATCACCAATGTAAGGGACATTCTTCTCACTGATCACCAATGTAAGGGACATTCTTCCCACTGATCACCAATGTAAGGGACATTCTTCTCACTGATCACCAATGTAAGGAACATTCTTCTCACTGATCACCAATGTAAGGGACATTCTTCTCACTGATCACCAATGTAAGGGACATTCTTCCCACTGATCACCAATGTAAGGGACATTCTTCTCACTGATCACCAATGTAAGGGACATTCTTCCCACTGATCACCAATGTAAGGGACATTCTTCCCACTGATCACCAATGTAAGGGACATTCTTCTCACTGATCACCAATGTAAGGGACATTCTTCTCACTGATCACCAATGTAAGGGACATTCTTCCCACTGATCACCAATGTAAGGGACATTCTTCTCACTGATCACCAATGTAAGGAACATTCTTCTCACTGATCACCAATGTAAGGGACATTCTTCCCACTGATCACCAATGTAAGGGACATTCTTCTTACTGATCACCAATGTAAGGAACATTCTTCCCACTGATCACCAATGTAAGGGACATTCTTCTCACTGATCACCAATGTAAGGGACATTCTTCCCACTGATCACCAATGTAAGGGACATTCTTCTTACTGATCACCAATGTAAGGAACATTCTTCCCACTGATCACCAATGTAAGGGACATTCTTCTTACTGATCACCAATGTAAGGAACATTCTTCCCACTGATCACCAATGTAAGGGACATTCTTCTCACTGATCACCAATGTAAGGGACATTCTTCCCACTGATCACCAATGTAAGGGACATTCTTCTCACTGATCACCAATGTAAGGGACATTCTTCTCACTGATCACCAATGTAAGGGACATTCTTCCCACTGATCACCAATGTAAGGGACATTCTTCTTACTGATCACCAATGTAAGGAACATTCTTCCCACTGATCACCAATGTAAGGGACATTCTTCTCACTGATCACCAATGTAAGGGACATTCTTCTCACTGATCACCAATGTAAGGGACATTCTTCTCACTGATCACCAATGTAAGGGACATTCTTCCCACTGATCACCAATGTAAGGGACATTCTTCCCACTGATCACCAATGTAAGGAACATTCTTCCCACTGATCACCAATGTAAGGGACATTCTTCTCACTGATCACCAATGTAAGGGACATTCTTCTCACTGATCACCAATGTAAGGGACATTCTTCTCACTGATCACCAATGTAAGGGACATTCTTCCCACTGATCACCAATGTAAGGGACATTCTTCTTACTGATCACCAATGTAAGGAACATTCTTCCCACTTATCACCAATGTAAGGGACATTCTTCTCACTGATCACCAATGTAAGGGACATTCTTCTCACTGATCACCAATGTAAGGGACATTCTTCTCACTGATCACCAATGTAAGGGACATTCTTCTCACTGATCACCAATGTAAGGGACATTCTTCCCACTGATCACCAATGTAAGGGACATTCTTCTCACTGATCACCAATGTAAGGGACATTCTTCTTACTGATCACCAATGTAAGGGACATTCTTCCCACTGATCACCAATGTAAGGGACATTCTTCCCACTGATCACCAATGTAAGGGACATTCTTCCCACTGATCACCAATGTAAGGGACATTCTTCCCACTGATCACCAATGTAAGGGACATTCTTCTCACTGATCACCAATGTAAGGGACATTCTTCCCACTGATCACCAATGTAAGGGACATTCTTCTCACTGATCACCAATGTAAGGGACCTTCTTCTCACTGATCACCAATGTAAGGGACCTTCTTCTCACTGATCACCAATGTAAGGGGCATTCTTCTCACTGATCACCAATGTAAGGGACATTCTTCTCACTGATCACCAATGTAAGGAACATTCTTCCCACTGATCACCAATGTAAGGGACATTCTTCCCACTGATCACCAATGTAAGGGACATTCTTCTCACTGATCACCAATGTAAGGGACATTCTTCCCACTGATCACCAATGTAAGGGACATTCTTCTCACTGATCACCAATGTAAGGGACATTCTTCTCACTGATCACCAATGTAAGGGACATTCTTCTCACTGATCACCAATGTAAGGGACATTCTTCTCCAGTAGCGGTGCGTCCATAAAGGGCGCCGAAGCGTTGCCCCTTCTCTCTCCCGCACCGCCACTGTATACAATACATAGATTCGTGCATTGCATGAATCTGTGTATTGCCGCTGCCGCCAAATATTCAGATGGCCGGCCCCCTGGCGAGCGCCGGCCATCAGAATGACGGCAGCTGGTTGGCTGTGGAAGTGCCTATCAGAGCCAGTGGTGACAATTGATGGCACAGTGGCTGCATTTGATGGGCACAGTGAGGCTGAATTTTTTTTTTTGCGCCCCCCCCCCCCAAAATTTTTGAGCACCAGCCGCCGCTGGTGCCTGCACGTGCTCAGCCATAAAGTGTGCCAGTATATGCGTGGGAATAAGACCTGCCTGCATGTGCGCAGCGATAAGGTGCACCTGTACGTGTGTGGGAATGAGACGTGCGTGGGGGGATGAGGCGGGCCTTCAGGTGCGTGGGGGTGATAAGGCGAGCATAGGGAAAAAAACATGCCTGTACGTACACGGGACATAAGGCATGCCTGCACGTGCATGTGCGTGAGGAATATGGCGGGGCTGAGGCGGGCCTGTAAAATGCGCAGGGGATAAGGCGTGCCTGCACGTGTGCGGGAGATGAGGCGTGCCCGCAAATAAGCGGGGGAAAAGGTGTGCCTGCACATGCGCAGGGGGATAAGGCGTGCCTGCAAATAGGCGGGACATAAGGTGTGCCTGCACGTGCGCGGGGGATGAGGCGTGCCCGCAAGTAAGCGGAGGAAAAGGCGTGCCTGCACGTGCGCAGGGGGATAAGGCGTGCCTGCAAATGGGCGGGGCATAAGGTGTGCCTGCATGTGCGCAGGGGGATAAGGCGTGCCTGCAAATGGGCGGGGCATAAGGTGTGCCTGCACGTGCGCAGGGGGTGAGGCGTGCCTGCGCGGGGGAAAAGGCGTGCCTGCACGTGCGCGGGGGAATGGCGTGCCTGCATGTGCGCGGGGGATGAGACGTGCCTGCAAGTAAGCGGGGGGGGGGGAAAGGCCTGCCTGCACGTGCGCAGGGATGAGGCGCGCCTGCGGGTGCGCTGGGGATACAGCGGGCCTTTCAAGTGCGTGAGGGGAATAAGGCGTGCCTGTACATGCATGGGAAATAGACGTGCCTATACGTAGGCGGGTGATAAGGCGGGCCTGCACTTGCGCGGGGAATGAGGCGGGCCTGCACGTGCGCGGGGAATGAGGCGGGCCTGCACGTGCAGGGTATCTCTCCCTGTGCATGCACAAGAAACTCCGAAGCAACAGAAATATGAAGATGGCAGTGTAGAAACAGTGCGGCAGGAAGAGGACTTCAGCTGCAAGGAAGACAACGCTAGACTCAATGGACTGGTGTGTATTTATTTTTACAAAGTTACAATGTACAGTCTGATCACTGGGGGGGATGGGAGACCGAGGAAATGCCTCCTCCTGCCTGCAGTAGACTGATGATATCATCTTGATTGAACCCTTTGCCTACTATGCCGTTGGTAAGAGGACATCAGCGCTGTAAACCGTTTTCGCACAGAATCGCCCGAATAACGCAAACTCAGAGATGTGATGATCGCCCCCCCCCCCCTCCCCTCCCCTCCCCCCCCTCCTGAAAATGAATAGATGTGATAACGGCACATTTATTACCCTCACAAACTGTCCGGGACGATCCCTCTCCCTCTCCCGCGCCGCCTGATAACTGCTGCGCTATTGATTTGTGTAAAACAATCCCGAGAATTTATCCGTTCAATAGAAGCGCCGAAAGGGCCGCGCCGCCCCCCCCCTCCATACAAATGGAGAAAATAAAAGCCGCTGCGCTCTCCCCCTGCGGGGATCGGGGGGGGGGGGGGATTGTTTCCTTTGTCTTGCAGGGAGCAGAAAAAACAACATCGCCGTCTGGATGATCGACAACACTGAAGAGATGACACTTTGTATCTCCAATGTTGTGTAGTGAGTGTACAGCTTGTGTAACAAATCACTCAACACACAGCCATGCATGTCCAAACCGCTGGCAACAAAAGTGAGGACACCCCCTAAGTGAAAATTTCCAAATTGGGCCAATAGGCCATTTTCCGTTCCCGGTGTCATGTGATTCGTTAGTGTAACAAGGTCTCAGGTGTGAATGGGGAGCAGGTGTGTTCAGGGGCGTACCTAGAGCATTTGGCACCAGGGGCGGATCCTATATCTGGCAGCCCCCCCCCCCCCCCAATCTGGCACCCCTCCTTCACTGATCATGCCTGTACACACTCATCTGCCCCCCACATGCACACACCTGTACACACTCAGTCCCTTCCTCACACCTCTACGCACTCAGCCCCCCAACACATCTGTAGACACTCAGCTGCCCCCCACCTGTACACACTCATCTGACCACCCCCCCACAAACACACACACCTGTACACACTCAGCTGCCCCCCACACGCACACACCTGTACACACTCAGTCCCTTCCTCACACCTCTACGCACTCAGCCCCCCCAACACACCTGTAGACACTCAGCTGACCACCCCCCCCCCACACACACACAAACACACACACCTGTACACACTCAGCTGCCCCCCACACGCACACACCTGTACACACTCAGCCCCTTCCTCACACCTCTACGTACTCAGCCCCCCCAACACACACATGTCTACCCACTCAGTCCCTTCCTCACACCTCTACGCACTCAGCCCCCCAACACACCTGTACACACTCAGCTGCCCCACACACACTCACTCACTCACCTGTACGCACTCAGCTGCCCCCCCCCCACACACACACCTGTACACACTCAGCTGCCCCACACACACTCACTCACCTGTACGCACTCAGCTGCCCCCCCCCCCACACACACACCTGTACACATTCAGCTGCCCCCCCACACACACACACACCTGTACACACACAGCTGCCCCCCCCACCTCCACCTATACATACTCAGCTGCCCCCCCCCCCCCCTCACACACACCTGTATACACTCATCTGCCCCCACTGGTATACACTCGGCTGCTCCCCCCCCCCCCCCCACACACACTCACCTGTACACACTCAGATGCCCCACCTCCACCTGTACACATTAACCGGCCCACACACACACAGCTGCCCCCCCCACCTCCACCTATACATACTCAGCTGCCCCCCACACACACTCCCCTGTACACACTCAGCTGCCCCACCTCCACCTGTACACACTCTGCTCCCCCCCCTACACACACACCTGTATACACTCAGCTGCCCCCACTGGTACACACTCAGCTGCTCCCCCCCCCCCACACACACACTCACCTGTACACACTCAGCTGCTCCACCTGTACACATTAAGCTGCCCCCCCCCACACACCTGTACACGCACATCTGCCCCCCCACCTCCACCTATACATACTAAGCTGCCCCCCCACACACACACCTGTACACACTCAGCTGCCCCCCACACGCACACACGCACACCTGTACACACTCAGCTGCCCCCCCACACACACCTGTACACACTCAGCTGCCCCACCTCCACCTGTACACACTCTCTCCCCCTACACACACACACACCCTGTATACACTCTGCCCCCCTACACACACACCTGTACACACTCTGCTCCCCCCCTACACACACACCTGTATACACTCTGCTCCCCCCCTACACACACACCTGTATACACTCTGCCCCCCCTACACACACACACCTGTATACACACTCCTGCCCCCCCCCCTACACACACACCTGTACACACTCTGCTCCCCCCCCTACACACACACCTGTATACACTCTGCCCCCCCTACACACACACACCTGTATACACTCTGCCCCCCCCCCCTACACACACACACCTGTACACACTCTGCTCCCCCCTACACACACACCTGTATACACTCTGCTCCCCCCTACACACACACCGTATACACTCTGCTCCCCCCCTACACACACACCTGTATACACTCTGCTCCCCCCCTACACACACACCTGTATACACTCTGCCCCCCCACACACACACACACCTGTATACACTCTGCCCCCCCCCTACACACACACCTGTACACACTCTGCTCCCCCCCTACACACACACCTGTATACACTCTGCTCCCCCTACACACACACACCTGTATACACTATGCCCCCCCTACACACACACCTGTATACACTCTGCCCCCCCCTACACACACACCTGTATACACTCAGCTGCCCCTACTGGTACACACTCACCTGCCCCCCCCCCCCACACACACTCACCTGTACACACTCAGCTGCCCCACCTCCACCTGTACACACTCTGCCCCCCCACCTCCACCTATACATACTAAGCTGCCCCCCCACACACACACCTGTACACACTCAGCTGCCCCCCACACACACATCTGTACACACTCAGCTGCCCCCACACACACACCTGTACACACTCAGCTGCCCCACCTCCACCTGTACACACTCTGCTCCCCCTACACACACACCTGTATACACTCTCTCTGCCCCCCCTACACACACACCTGTACACACTCAGCTGCCCCACCTCCACCTGTACACACTCTGCTCCCCCCTACACACACACCTGTATACACTCTGCCCCCCCCCTACACACACACCTGTATACACTCTGCTCCCCCCCTACACACACACCTGTATACACTCTGCTCCCCCCCTACACACACACCTGTATACACTCTGCCCCCCCCTACACACACACACACCTGTATACACTCTGCCCCCCCTACACACACACCTGTACACACTCTGCTCCCCCCCCCTACACACACACCTGTATACACTCTGCTCCCCCTACACACACACACCTGTATACACTCTGCCCCCCCTACACACACACCTGTATACACTCTGCCCCCCCCTACACACACACACCTGTATACACTCAGCTGCCCCTACTGGTACACACTCACCTGCCCCCCCCTCCCACACACACTCACCTGTACACACTCAGCTGCCCCACCTCCACCTGTACACACTCTGCTCCCCCCCTACACACACACCTGTATACACTCTGCTCCCCCCCTACACACACACCTGTATACACTCTCTGCTCCCCCCCTACACACACACCTGTATACACTCTGCTCCCCCCCTACACACACACACCTGTATACACTCTGCTCCCCCCCTACACACACACACACCTGTATACACTCAGCTGCCCCTACTGGTACACACTCACCTGCCCCCCCTCCCACACACACTCACCTGTACACACTCTGCCCCCCCCCCCCTACACACACACACACGCAATAATTGGGCGACAATCATGATGTCACAGCTGAGCTACAAAGAGACACAGGCCTCTCTGTAATCACTAGGCAGCAAGGTGTCTACCAGTCTCTGGCCTTGTTGGTACTGCACCAGGGGCTGCTGCCCCTTCTGGTCACCTAGTTAGGTTAGTGTCATTCCGATGACAGGTGCTCTCTATATATATATATATATATATATATATATATATATATATATATATATATATATATATATATATACACATTGTTATTAGAGAGCTTGCCTCTCTGCCCAGTCCGCCCCATAAGACTGGCGCTACTCTAACAGTGCTACACTAATAGTGCAAGCTGCGAGACTCTTTCCGTGCTGCTCCCCTGCAACGTGCTGCCCTAGGCCTGGGCCTTGTTGGCCTAGGCCAGGATACAGCTCTGTTGGTACTGCACCAGGGGCCGCTGCCCCTTTCTTGGCATCCAGTTAGGTGCGTGCCTTCCAGTCACAGGTACTCTACCTAGTCAGGTTAGTGTCATTGTGATGAGAGGTGCTCTTTAATGTCTCATTATCAATATAAACATTCTTATTAGAGAGGAACTGCGTTATTTTTTTGTCTACTAGTCCTTGGCCTTGTTGGTGCAGCACCAGGGGCCGCTGCCCCTTTCTGGTCACCTAGTACCATTCTTTATGACAGGTCCTCTTTAATATTTCAATATCGATATATAAATTGTTATTAGAGAGGTGCAAAGTTTTTACTTTTTTTTTGTCTACCAGTCCTTGGCCATGTTGGTGCTGCACCAGGGCCCATTGCCCCTTTTTGGCCATACAGTTAAGTTACTGCCTTCCAATCACAGGTACTCTTTAATATCTCTTTAGCACCGAAGACGGTTACTCTGTAATATCTTATTAGTAATATATACATTGTTATTAGAGAGCTTTGTTACTTTTTGGTGTCTACCAGTCCTTGGCCTTGTTGGTGCGGCACCAGGGGCCACTGCCCCTTTCTGGCCATCCAGTTAAGTTAGTGCCTTCCATTGACAGGTTCTCTTTAATATCTCTTTATCAATATATACATTGGGGCAGATTCACAGAGATCTAGATTCTCGTAGAGTATCAGAAATACACTACGCCGCCGTTTTTTACCTGGCTCTACGTGGAATCCCGGTAGATTTTGTCCAGTAAACGACGGCGGCGTAGTGTATTTCTCCCGTCGCAATCCATCTGCGCGAGTAGGGGGGGGAGAAGCATTTAAAATAGGCGCGTTCCTGCGGCGATCGAACTGCGCATGCTCCGTTCGCAAATTTCCCGCCGTGCATTGCGCGAAAACACGTCGTCACGTCGTAGTAGCGTCGTTTACGTACATTCCTATTCCCGAACGAGTTACGTTAAAAAAAATAAAATATTTTCAAATCGACGCGGGAACGACGGCCATACTTTACATGGGATACGCACTGTTAGACCAGCAAAAAGCTCCTCTAACATTACGTAGCCAAAAAATGACGTAGGCGATTGCGAGAGACACTCGTACCTTCGTGGATCGCCGTAAAAACTCATTTGCATATCCCGACGCATGAAAACGACGCGAACTCCTCCCAGCGGACGCAAAAATATTGCAGTGTAGATCCGAAGGCTTACGAGGACGTAAGCCTCTCTGATCAAAGCCCGAAGCCGCCGTATCATGGTTTGAGGATTCAAACTAGTGATACGGCGCGCGAAATTTGAAATTACTCCTGTCTAACACCAGTTACACAGGCGTAATCACTCTGTGAATCTGGGCCATTGTTATTAGAGAGGTGCGAACGTTGTACTTTTATTTTTATTTTTTTTAGTCTACCAGTCTCTGGCCTTGTTGGTGTTGGTGTTGCACCAGGGGCTGCTGCCCGTTTCTGCTTACCTAGTTAGCCTTGTGCCTTTCACATGACAGGTGCTCTTTAACATCTCTTTATCAATATATACATCTTTATTAAAAAGGTGCGAACTTTGTTAAATTTTTGTGTCTACCACTCCTTGGCCATGTTGGTGCTGCACCCGGGGCTGCTGCCCACTTTCTGGCCATACAGTTAAGTTAGTGCCCTCCAATCACAGGTACTCTTTAATATCTCTTCAGCACTGTAGACACTCTGTTACTCTGTGATATCTCATTAGCAATATATACATTGTTATTAGAGAACTTAACTTTTTTGTGTCTACCAGTCCTTGGCCTTGTTGGTGCGGCACCAGGGGCCGCTGCCCCTTTTTGGCCATACAGTTAAGTTAGTGCCTTCCAATCACTGGTGCTCTTTTAATATCTCTTTATCAATATATACTTTGTTATAGAGAGGTGTGAGCTTTGTTACTTTTTGTATTTTTTTTTTTTGTCTACCAGTCCCTGGCCTTGTTGGTGCGGCACCACGGACCGCTGCCCCTTTCTGGTCACCTAGTTAGCCTAGTGACTTTCCCATTACAGGTGCTCTTTAATATCACTTTATCAATATATACATTGTTTTAGAGAGGTGCGAACTTTCTTCTTCTTTCTTCTTCTTCCTTCTTCTTCTTTCTTCTTCTTTCTTTCTTTCTTGTTTCTTCCTTCTTTCTTCTTCTTTCTTCTTCTTTCTTCTTCTTTCTTCTTCTTTCTTCTTCTTTCTTCTTCTTCTTCTTCCTTTTTTCTTCTTCTTCTTCTTCTTCTTCTTCTTCTTCTTCTTTCTTCTTCTTTCTTCTTCTTTCTTCTTCTTTCTTCTTCTTCTTTCTTCTTCTTTCTTCTTCTTCTTCTTCCTTTTTTCTTCTTCTTCTTCTTCTTCTTCTTCTTCTTCTTCTTCTTCTTCTTCTTCTTCCTTCTTTCTTCTTCCTTCTTTCTTCTTTCTTTTTTTTTCTTTCTTCTTCTTCCTTTTTTCTTCTTCTTTTTTCCTTTTTTCTTCTTCATCATCCTTTTTCTTCTTCTTCTTCTTCTTCTTCTTCTTCTTCTTCTTCTTCTCTTCTTCTTCTTCTTCTTCTTCTTCTTCTTCTTCCTTTTTTTCTTCTTCTTCCTTCTTTCTTTCTTTTTCTTTCTTCTTCATCCTTTTTTCTTCTTCTTCTTCTTCCTTTTTTCTTTTTCTTCCTTTTTTCTTATTTTTCCTTCCTTGTCACCTAGTTAGCCTAGTACCTTTCCCATGACAGGTACTCTTTAATATCTTATTATCAGTATATACAATGTTATTGGAGAGTTGCAAACTATATTACTTTTTTTTTTTTTTTTAATCTGTGGGGCTTATCGCTCCGCGTCCGCACCCCCCCCCCCCCCCCCCCGACACCCTCCGTTCTCACGCTCCCCGCCGTCCTGTTGACAGGATTAAAAAATTAAACTCTCCATTTAAAAAAAAAAAGATATAAATTTGCTGAAGGTCACCGAGACCTTGAGCCCGCCCGATGTTCGCCCTTCAGATCTCCGGGCATACAATTGAAGGGGGCGCTCCTAACAAGACAATCGCACAAGGCTGACCCCTCCGCTCACCCTTGTCCGCTCACCACCCCCCCCCCACCCCACCCCGTCTCCCCGGCAACCCTGAGTGCACATCCAGGAAAACTTGATCCTGAGCAGTCCTCCATATCCATACTAACCTGATTATCCCCGCGCAGGGCACTGCCAGCTAATCGAATTACCCCCCTTCTAATGGCGCTGTGGAGTTTGAGTGAGCGCAGAGCACTGAAACATTGTGTATACTTAGTGATAATTAGCCGGGGTTTTGTGTCATTGATTTATAAGGATGCCTGTCTCTCCTTTCTTCTTCTCCTTCCCCTCCATATGCTGCCGCGCCAATTTCCAGCCATACGCCGCAAGGAGAACGGCTGGTACGACGAGGAACACCCTCTGGTCTTCCTGTTCCTGGGATCCTCCGGAATAGGTGACGCTTTTCTCTTATTTTTTTTTATATTTCAAGACTTTTTGTTTTTGTATTTTGAAAAATCTAGAATATAAAAAAAAAGAAAATAAAAAGACATCCCTTCTCGTAAATGTGGTGGAGCGCCAAAGAAGGACCAAACGCTGCGTAGACCATTGAAACCTTATAATGGTGCACAGCGGGTGTACAGACCCGGGAACTCAGCACAGGGATGGTGGGAACCCCTCATAATGGGCACACCGGGTGTACAGACCCGGGAACTGGTGGGAACCCCTCATAATGCACAGGGACAGACCCGGGAACTGGTGGGAACCCCTCATAATGGGCACAGCAGGTGTACAGACCAGTGAACTCAGCACAGGGATGGTGGGAACCCCTCATAATGGGCACAGCAGGTGTACAGACCCGGGAACTCAGCACAGGGATGGTGGGAACCCCTCATAATGGGCACAGCGGGTGTACAGACTCGGGAACTCAGCACAGGGATGGTGGGAACCCCTCATAATGGGCACAGCAGGTGTACAGACCAGTGAACTCAGCACAGGGATGGTGGGAACCCCTCATAATGGGCACAGCGGGTGTACAGACCCGGGAACTCAGCACAGGGATGGTGGGAACCCCTCATATTGGGCACAACGGGTGTACAGACCCGGGAACTCAGCACAGGGATGGTGGGAACCCCTCATAATGGGCACAGCGGGTGTACAGACCCGGGAACTCAGCACAGGGATGGTGGGAATCCCTCATAATGGGCACAGCGGGTGTACAGACCCGGAAACTCCGCACAGGGATGGTGGGAGCCCCTCATAATGGGCACAGCGGGTGTACAGACCCAGGAACTCAGCACAGGGATGGTGGGAGCCCCTCATAATGGGCACAGCGGGTGTACAGACCCGGGAACTCAGCACAGGGATGGTGGGAACTCCTCATAATGGGGCACAGCGGGTGTACAGACCCAGGAACTCAGCACAGGGATGGTGGGAACTCCTCATAATGGGGCACAGCGGGTGTACAGACCCGGGAACTCAGCACAGGGATGGTGGGAACCCCTCATAATGGGCACAGTGGGTACATTGACCCGGCATGTTGAGACCAATAAATATTTGATTCTCTCTTCCACCAGGTAAAACTGAACTGGCCAAGCAGACGGCTCGCTACCTGCACAAGGATGTGAAGAAGGTAACGTCTCTGTCCAGCACTCTGTCACCATCATTATCTGCCTAATGATTTCTATTTTCAACAACTGAGCTGAAATTGAATCTGGCCACACACATTGCAATCTGTTTGTACCAGTATACCATCCGGTCGGTATTATGGAGTCCTGCCTGATTGGATGTGAATTTGGTAGAGTGTTCATGAAGGAATACTACTACAGTGTGGGCAGAGCTCTAGTATCAGATTGTACAATCAGATTGTAAAATGTATGGTCACAACTATTGATTGTTATGGCAAATCTCATGTGATAGTAAACCGAGACCTTTGATTGGTTGTGTGTATCCCGTCTCTGACACCTTTTGTTCTCCCCTTGCAGGGATTCATCCGGCTAGATATGTCCGAGTTCCAGGAGAAGCACGAGGTACGCACGGGGGGTGGAGGGGTGATCGTCACATTTCAGAGAAACTCTGACACCTTTGCTCCAGGCTCAGGGTTTGGGGGGGGGGGTTGATGGGGACACATTGGCAATACTGATACCCCCACTCTAGGCTTGGAAGGAGAGAGGGTGGAGGAGGGGGTGATGGGGGCACATTAACAATACAGACACCCCCACTCTAGACTTGGGGGGGAAGGGGGATGGTGAAGGGGGCACATTGACAGTACTGATACCCCCACCCAAGGCTTGCTTATAAGGGTTGGTGGGGGCACATTGGCACTACTGACACCTCCACTCTAGGCTCAGGGGTATGGAGGGGTGGTGGGGGCACATTAACAATACTGACACCCCCACTCTAGGCTCAGGGGTATGGAGGGGTGGTGGGGGCACATTAACAATACTGACACCCCCACTCTAGGCTCAGGGGCTATGGATGGGTGGTGGGGGCACATTGACAATACTGGCACCGCCACTCCAGGCTTGAAAGGAAGGAGGATGGAGTAGAAGGCGATGGGGGGCACATTAACAATACTGACTCCCCCACTCTATGCTGAGGGAAGGGTGATGGAGAAGGGGGTGATGGAGACACATTGACAATACTGGTATCCCCTCTCCAGGCTTGATTATAAGTGGTGGGGGTGGGGGCACAATGACAATACTGACACCCCCACTCTATGCTCAGTGGATATGGATGGGTGGTGGGGGCACATAGACAATACTGACACCTCCACTCTTCGGGGAAGGGGGTGATGGGGGCACATTAACAATACTGACAACCCCACGCTAAGCTCAGGGGTATGGAGGGCTGGCGGGGGCACATTAACAATACTGACACCCCTACTCTAGGCTCAGTGGATATGGATGGTTGAAGGGGGCACATAGACAATACTGGCACCGCCATTCCAGGCTTGGGAGGAGGGAGGTTGGAGGAGGGGGTGATGAAGGCACATTAATAATACTGACACCCCCAATCTAGGCTCAGGGGTATGGAGGGATGGTGGGGGCACATTAACAATCCTGTCACCCCCACTCTAGGTTTAGTGGATATGGATGGGTGGTGGGGGCACATTAACAATACTGACACTCCCACATTAGGCTCAGGGGGTATGGAGGGGTCGTGGGGGCACCATGACAATCCTGACACCCTCCACTCTAGGCTCAGGCGTATGAAGTGATGGTGGGGGTACATTAACAATACTGACACCCCCACTTTAGGCTCAGAGGTATGGAGGGATGGTGGGGGCACATTGACAATACTGACACTCCCACATTCGGCTCAGTGGATATGGATGGGTGGTGTGGCCACATAGACAATACTGACACCTCCACTCTAGACTTGGAGGAAGGGGGATGGATAAGGGGGTGATGGGGGCACATTGACAATACTGACACCCCCATTCCAGGCTCAGGAGGAAGGAAGGGAGTCATCGGGGTAGGTTATCAATCTTGGCATTAATTGGGCTGAAACATACAGTATAGTGGGGACAGGACTTAAAGGAAGAGGGATGAAGGCCACCAACATCTGTACATCATTTGTTACTGTGAAACACATAGAAAATCAGGCCGCACGTTGTCCTTTTTTGTTTTATGTTAAACCTCAATAAGCTTTATTAGTACTAGAACATGACAATCAGACATGTCCTTCCCTGTCATCCATGACTCCACCTCTGATGCATTTGGCCCTCCATATGGTGTCCTCCATACTTCAAGCACTGGGAACCCGGGAGACTGAGGACATCCTGTGAGCAGGGATGGACTGGCCATTGGGACTACAGGGAGTTTCCCGGTGGGCCGATGGCTCAGTGGGCCGGCTTCAGTGACAGCGCTCCTCCGCTCCTCTTTCCCTCCCTTCCTGCAGCGCTCACCTCCTCTCCCTGCCCACAGCGCTCACCTGGGGGGAACAAAGAAGCAGGGGGAGGAGCAGGGGGGATGACAGAGGAACATAGGGGAGGGGACAGACAGCTGACTCAACAGCTATGGCCTGGGAGTTTCTCACTTCTGCCTAATCTTGTCCCATAAGGGGGGGGCACTGAACTGATTCTTTGCCCCGGGTGAAATAATGTCTAGCTTCCCCACTGGGTACTGCCTATAAGAATACCAGTACCAGCCGTTCTACTCCCGGGGGGAGCCGGAGTTGTCCGGCCGCCATAGGAGAGACCTGTCAAAGTGGGCCAGTCTGGATGAAGTCCAGGGCCGAATTTTTGTCCCAGTCCAGCCCTGCCTGTGAGTAAAGGTTGTCATGGACACGCCCCTGGGGGCATCGCCACGAAACCCTGCACTCGCATAAACCGATGCAGAGTGCAGTGATGATGTCATCACATTAGCACTGCCACCTCCATCATTGAGGACCAACAAGAAATCCTCAATGTTTGACCAACCAAGACCAAAAAGAAGCCAGGGGGTGGCTCCACCTTTAACACCTTTTAATAGCTCTCCACAACTGTGTCTCCAGGTCCATTGTTGTCTCGGAGGCTTATACAGCTACACTATACATTATGTACAGCACCAGGCAGTCCTGCCAGCCGGTCGGCCTTGTAGGCCAATGCCAGGGGCCCAAGAGAGAGTCTTCCTGACCTCCTAAGGCCTACTGTGAAAATGCAAAAATAATCAATGATCTTTCTTCATGGGTGGGAAACATGTAACACCAACAAGCCATCAGTGCACTGCCAAGACCTTGACTAAGGTCAAAAGCCACCAATTTGATAGCTTCTCCTTCACTTCCTGGGCACTGGGAATTATGGGTTAGAACCTCAGGAACCAAATAATCTCCAAACTGTACCCTTGCTTTGGTAGATTTCGCCCTTAGCTTTCTGTGTTGTCCCCAGTTTGACAGAAGGTCCAACTTGTACTGCTGTTTTTATTATAAGTGATGTCCTTTGGTTTCTCAGACCTGAGGAAGGGAGATGTTGAGCCCCCACCAAAAACATGTTGACTTTCTCTTATTCTCTCATTATATAGTCCACAGATTTATGAATTGTTTTTTTTCCCGACTTAACTGTTGATGGTAAAACAGGTGGCCAAGTTCATCGGCTCCCCTCCTGGGTACGTCGGGCATGAAGAAGGAGGTCAGCTGACCAAGAAGCTGAAGGAGTGCCCCAACGCGGTGGTCTTGTTTGACGAGGTGGACAAGGCGCACCCCGATGTGCTCACCGTCATGCTGCAGCTCTTCGATGAGGTACGCCCGGCTCCCTTTCCAGTCTCCTCCATGACCTTACAAATGTCTTTTCGTGTTTGTCTTCAGGGATGAATAAAGTTCTCTGTTGACGGATATAAATTTAGGCTGCCCGTAAACGTGTGATGATTGCCGGAAGGTAGTACTTGGAATAAACCTGTACGCTTATATGGCTGAGCATGCAGCTTTATGTCCTGTGTGGACACTTCCAGCTCCGGCCTTCTCTAAGGGTGGACAATATCCATCGGCCCGGAGAAGCCAATTGATGCTTCTCACAGAGATCGATTTGGTCCCGGAGGATTGGCAGTTTGTATCCTGATCAGACCACAATTAGGTGGTTTCGGGAGATTATTATATGATGTTTGTAAAATGTATACTGTATGAGCTGAGATATCATTGGTTAGGATGTGACGCTGCCATTCCTTTTCATTTCCATAAACTTCCATCATGGCTGCAATTAGTAGTTCACATTTGAACATCACCACCATTTGGAGTTAAGGGAAGGAAAGTAAAGGGTAGGAGTAAGGGAGGAAGTGAGGGTAGGGGTAGGATTAACGAAGGAGGTTGAGGGTAGGGGTAGGAGCAAGGGAGGAAGTGAGGGTTGGGGTAGGAATAAGGGAGAAGGTTGAGGGTAGGGGTAGAAGTAAGGGAGGAAGTGAGGGTATGGATAGGAGTAAGGGAGGGGGTTGAGGGTAGGGGTAGGAGTAAGGAAGGAAATGAGGGTAGGGGCAGGTGTAAGGGAGGAAGTGAGGATAAGGGTGGGAGGAAGTGAGCAGGAGTATAGAAGAAAGTGAGTGTAAAGGTAGGAGGGTTAGGTGTAAGGGAATAAGTGAGGGTTGGGGCAGGGGTGAAGCAGGAACTGAGTGTAAGGTAAGAAGTGAGGAAAGAAGTAAGGGTAGGTGTAATCGAGGAATTAAGGGGAAGGTTGGGAGTAACAGATGAAGGTAGGGTTAAGAGTAAGGGAGGAAGTGAGAGTAAGGGCAAGTGTAAAGCAGGAAGTGAGGGTAAGGGTAAGAGTAGGGAAGAACTAAGGGTAGATGTAAAGGAGGAAGCAAGGGTAAGGGTAGGAGTAAGGGAGTACGTGAGGATAAGGGTAAGAGTAGGGAAGAACTAAGGGTAGATGTAAAGGAGGAAGCAAGGGTAAGGGTAGGAGTAAGGGAGTACGTGAGGATAAGGGTAGGAGTATGAGAGGAAGTGGGGATAACTATAGGAGTAGGGGAGAAAGTGAGGATAAGATTAAAGGAGGTAGTGACGGTAAGGGCATGAGTATAGGAGGCAGTAAGGGTAGGTGGATTAGGTGTAAGGGAGGAAGTGAGGGTAAGAGCAGCATTAAAGGAGGAAGTAAGGGAGGGTAAGGGTAGGAGTAAGAGAGGAAGTGGGGATAACTATAGGAGTAGGGGAGGAAGTGAGGGTAAGCGTAAAGGAGGTAGTGAGGGTAAGGGCATGAGTTTAGGAGGCAGTAAGGGTAGTAGAGGTAGGTGTAAGTGAAGGTAGGGGCAGGGAGGAAGTGAGGGTAGGAGTAAGGAAGGAATTGAGGCTAAGGGTAGGAGTAGGGGAGGAAGTCATGGTAAGGGTAAGAGTAAAGGAGGTAGTGAGGGTAAGGATAGGAGACAGTAAGGGTTGGAGGGGTAGGTGTAAGGTAGGATGTGAGGGTAAGGGTTGGAGTAAGGGTAGGAGTAGGGAAAAAAATAGAGGAAATGGGTAGGCGTAAAGGAGGAAGTGAGGGTAAGGATAATAGGAGTAAGGGAGGAGGTTTAGGGTAAGAGTAGGAGTAAGGAAGGATATGAGGGTATAGGCAGGTGTAAGAGAGCAAGTGAGGATAAGGGTGGGAGCAAGCAAGGGTAAGGGAAGGAGTAAGGGAGGAAGTAAGGGTAAGGGTAAGGGTAGGAGTAAGGGAGGAAGTGGGCACAACTATAGGAGTAGGAGAGTAAGTGAGGGTAAGATAGGAAGTAAGGGTAAGAGTAAAGTAGGTAGTAAAGGTATGGGCAGGAGTAGGAGAGGAAGTGAGGGTAAAGGAGGAAGTGAGGGTAGTGGTAGGAGGAAGGGGGAATGAGGGTAACTGTAGGAGTAAGGGGGGGAAGTGAGGGTAAGGGAGTAAGTGAAGGTAAAGATAAGGGTTAGAGTAGGAGAAAAGGAGGAAGTGAGGGGTACTTGAATCGAGGGGGGGGGGGGGGGTGGGGATTAAGGGTAAGGGCACGAAGGGGGGGGGGGGGGTGAGGCGAGGGCAGGATTAAGGGAAAAAAGTAATGATGGGATTAAGGGAAGAAGTACAGGAGGGGGGGGGGTGCGGTTTGGGGCAGGAATCTGGAGGTAAGTTGGGAGGAGGCGAGGATAAGGGAAGGACTTTGGGGGGGGAGGGGTAGGGCTATAATCAGGGGGCATGTAGCTATGAGCAGGGTTAAGGAGAGAGTTTATCATTGACTGAGGGGTAGGTGAGAGCAAGGAAGGGGCGAGGAGGCAGCTGAGGTTAAGGGCGGGATTATTGGGGGGGTAAGAGTAAGGGCAGGGTAGTTTAGGTTAAAGCTAAAGTTTGAACAGAGTGTATTTTGCCTTCCCTGGTGTTGTTGCCCCCCCCCCCCCCACCCCCAGCAGTCGGATGGGAGCCGCCCCTCACCCGCAGGTCCCGGTCTGTCATTGCAGTATATGAGTTTTCTGTACGTCTCCTCGGAGGACGCTCCCCGACCATAAACCGCCACTTCCCTCTCTCCCCCCCCCCCCCCCTCCCCCGTCCTCGGGATTAATATAGTAATCCTCTGTGCATAGATCATCGCTACAGAAGCCAAATGTGAAATCAATTCCTGGCGCAGCGATCGGCAGGCTAATAAACGCCGTGTTAATCTTCAGCGCCCGGGAAAGATTTCATCTGTCAGTGCGCCGAGCGGCTGGGGAGCAGCAAAAAAAAAAAATCCTTCCGTTTTATTGTTTCCTTCCAAAAAAAAACGCTGGGAGTGGGCGGGCCAAACTTCCTTCCTGTGAGCTGAAATCCTTAAACAATGTTATTGGTTGTGGATACAAATCACCTCCCCCTGCGTAATGCAGGCGGGGGGAGGGGGGGGCATTTGTAGTCCAAATCGGGAGAGGCAGCCTAGGGGTGACAACGCTCCTCCTCAGATACAGGACACTAAGCGAGCGTTGTCACCATGGCCCGGTTAGCTACAATGGATCACACTTTTTGTTCTAAGGCTTGGCTCACATCTATGCATGTCGGGAACATGCGCGAGATCGTGCGCTTTTGCCGCACAGAAACGCGTTGCTCTTTAGTTGACCCCGGGGGAAAGTCCCATTACTTTTTAATAGCACCCCCCCATCAGTAAACGCGCACTGCAGCATCATGTAGTTTGATGCCGTAAGATTTTTTAGAAGATACTTCAGATACTTTAAGGCATTAAAATGAATGCGTTTCCCTACATGCGGCGCGAGCGCGCACCCACGCACGTCGGTGAACGCGCACTGCAGCATCGTGCGGGTTGGTGGCGAGAGATTTTACAGCAGAGTCAGGGACTTCAGGCCATTAAAATGAATGCGTTTCCCTACATGCGGCGCGAGCGCCCACCCACGCACGTCGGTGAACTCGCACTGCAGCATCGTGCGGGTTGGTGGCGAGAGATTTTACAGCAGAGTCAGGGACTTCAGGCCATTAAAATGAATGCGTTTCCCTACATGCGGCGCGAGCGCGCACCCACGCACGTCGGTGAACTCGCACTGCAGCATCGTGCGGGTTGGTGGCGAGAGATTTTACAGCAGAGTCAGGGACTTCAGGCCATTAAAATGAATGCGTTTCCCTACATGCGGCGCGAGCGCGCACCCACGCACGTCGGTGAACGCGCACTGCAGCATCGTGCGGATTGGTGCCGAGAGATTTTAGAAGATACAGGGACTCCAGACCATTTAGATGAATGCGCTGATGAGTCGGCCTTGGATACCATGGAGTCGGCGGCCGTGCCGAGTATTCTTCATGAATGCTGAGGAGGTCACATGACCGGCCTGCGACAGATGTCGCGGCTGGTGGGGACGGACAGGTGGGCGTGCATTTGAGGTGGAGGGGCTGGGAGAGGCGAAGAGGATGCAATTTCAAGTGTAAAAAACCTTCCCCATTCTTCTCTGTGGCAGTGTCACTCATCGTGTGTTCCCTGATATAGGGGAACGACGATCAGTGACGTCACACCTACAGTCACGCCCCCCTACAGTAAGAATCACTCCCTTAGGGCACACTTAACCCCTTAGCGCTTCCTAGTGATTAACCCCTTCACTGCCATTGTCATTTTTATAGCACTTTTCGTTGTGAAAATGACAATGGTCCCAAAAATGTGTCAAAATTGTCCGTTGTGTCCGCCATAATGTCGCAGTCACAAAAAAAAATCGCTGATCGCCGCCATTTCTAGT
>JAJQKJ010000814.1:127500-202500 GCA_029574335.1 Rana kukunoris
CTGCCCGGCCCCCATGAAGGAGGAGCTGCCCGGCCCCCATGAAGGAGGAGCTTCCAGCCCCCATGAAGAAGGAGCTGTTGGCCTTACAAAGGTCTGCTGTGTAGAAATGAAGCCTCTCCTCCCAGAATGGATGCCTTTCTACCTTCTCTCCGCACGGCGGGATTGGACGCCTCCCAACGCAGCCACCACTCCTAACCGAAATCTGATTTTCCAAGTGGTAGATGTCCGCAGAATTAATTCTCGGTTAATGCTGGAGAGCTCCTAATGCACAGGGCACCCAATTAATGGACATTTCATAGACAGCAAATTGATTCAGAGGTTTAAGTTACATGCGGGTATTTCTTTGGCTCGCGGTGCCAGGACTGCATGGCACATCTGTGACTGTTAACCCGTTCTGGGCGAACCCTGTCCTTGGCCCCCCGCCTTCTCCTCTGACGTCTCTGGGTTTGAGGAAGGACCTTCACTAAAGGGTCTTCTTATAAAATATCGAAGCCTACATCTTGTTCTTTTTCCATGAAAAATATCTACTGTGGGCATTGGATAAAAGTGTGTTGTGTACAACACTGTGGAATATGTCGGCGATATATAATAGTGTGCAGGGCCGCCATTAGGGGGGTACAGGCAGTACACCTGTAAGGGGCCCGGATGGCAACTCCCCCTTTTTTTTTTTTTTTTTGAAGGCTTCCGAAAGGTCCCCAGGGGCCCGGAGGTGCCCAGGGTCCTGGATGGCAAACCCCCCCCCCCCTTTTTTTTTCTTAAATGATTTCCCTTTTTATTAATTTTTTTTATACTCATATTTTTTATTTCCTTTTTTATATATATATATATATATTTTATTAAAGGGCCCCGAGATCCCCAGGGCCCCGGATGGCAACTTCCCCTTTTATATAAAAAAAATATGTAATATATATATATATATTTTTATTGTTAAAGAGCCCGGAGGTCCCCAGGGCCCTGGATGACAACCCCCCCCCCCCCTTTTTTTTTTTTTCTTTTTTTTATTTCTTTATTATTATTTTTTTATACAAATTTTTTTATTTCCTTTTTTTTATTAAAAATATTTATATGTATATATAAATATTTTTATTAAAGGGCCCAGAGATCCCCAGGGCCCCCGGATGGCAACTCCCCTTTTTTTATTTATTTTTTATTTAAGGGCCCAGGGGTCTCCTTTTTTTTTTTTATTAAAAGGCCAAGCGGTCCCCATGGTCCCAGATGGCAACCCCCTTTTTTTTTTTTCTAATATTTTTTTATAAAAAAATACAATTTTATATATATATCATTTTTTTATTAATGGCCCCATATGGCAACCCCCCCCCCTTTTTATATATATATATATATATATATATATATATATATATATATATATATATATATATATATATATATATATATATATATATATATATATATAAAGCCCCTAGCGGTGGTACCAATCCCCCCGCGCTTCTCAATTTCAGGTGGCAGCAAACCTCCACCTCTGGTTCTCTGCTGCAGGGGGCCCATGCCTGAAGCTGTGTAAGGGGCCCCATAATTCCTGATGGCGGCCCTGATAGTGTGTGACTTCACTTAGACATTAGAGTGTAAGCTCCTCTGGTACACAGACTGATGTGGCTCAGTGATCTCTGTACAGCACTGCGGTATATGTCAGAGCTATATAAATGTATAATAATAATAATAGTGTGTGATTGTGGGGGGGACATTGGGGTGTTGGATAAATTAGTAAAATAAATCTGTTTTCTACATTGGATTTATTTCCCTGCTCTTGTATGATCAGAGGGCCCCGTCCTGCTCCCGGTGTCATGCTCATTGATGGAGAGTAGCAGACGATCGCTGTGCGGCGGTATGACAGTATCCAGAGCGGCTCGGCCTGCAGTCAGTTAATTCAGTTTTCTGGTATCTGCTGCTGATGTCATGGCCCCGAGGGTAAAAGAAATCCTGGCCTGTTCCTGATGGAATTACCGCATCTCCATGAGGCCGGGGCCACGCCGGGAACCGTCTTGTGTGTGTGTGTAAACAACAATTACACACTGCCTGCTACTGCTCCTCAGATACACTTATCCAAATTGATATTAAAGGACTTTCAGCTGCAGATAAAACGTGGTAATATGGTAGCACAGTGACTGCGGCTGGGTGACGTGCTTAGTCTGTAATAAAGGGGCAACAATTAGGTGGCCAGATTGCCATGCAGATGCAGCCTGGTGCTCCCTTGAGGGGCAGAGCGGAGAGCGGTGTCTGACAGTCACCGCTCTCTGCTGAGGGGTCAGAGGCCATGTGATCGCTCAGTTCTATGGGACTGAGTGATCAAAGGTTATGCGATCGCTCAGTTCTCTGGGACTGAGTGATCAGAGGTCATGTGATCGCTCAGTTCTATGAGACTGAGTGATAGGAGGTCATGTGATCGCTCAGTTCTATGAGACTGAGTGATCAGAGGTCATGTGATCGCTCAGTTCTCTGGGACTGAGTGATCAGAGGTTATGTGATCACTCAGTCTTTTTTTTTAGTAACCCCAAGCTTCTCCTTTAAGCGTCAAGCGAGAGCTTCAAGGATTCAATACATCTGCCATTGGTGGGTAAGGGTTATCCACCTATATTTATTCAGCTACTATAAGTTCTTGTACTAACTAATTTTTATTTGTAGTCGTTTGTCTCAAAACAATAACTGCAATCATTTAGGTCCGTGGTCTCCAAACTGTGGCCCCTGGGCCAAATGCCTCACTTTGCTTGGCTTTATCTGGCCCTCCCAATGATGCAAGGCGCCAATTCTCCTACTGACATCAACAATGAAGCACCATTCCTTCCACTGACATCAACAATGAAGCACCATTCCTTCCACTGACTCCAACAATGAAGCACCATTCCTTCCACTGACTCCAACAATGAAGCACCATTCCTTCCACTGACTCCAACAACGAAGCACCATTCCTTCCACTGACTCCAACAATGAAGCACCATTCCTTCCAGTGACTCCAACAATGAAGCACCATTCCTTCCACTGACTCCAACAATGAAGCACCATTCCTTCCACTGACTCCAACAACAAAGCACCATTCCTTCCACTGACTCCAACAATGAAGCACCATTCCTTCCACTGACTCCAACAATGAAGCACCATTCCTTCCACTGACATCAACAATGAAGCACCATTCCTTCCACTGACTCCAACAATGAAGCACCATTCCTTCCACTGACTCCAACAATGAAGCACCATTCCTTCCACTGACTCCAACAACAAAGCACCATTCCTTCCACTGACTCCAACAATGAAGCACCATTCCTTCCACTGACTCCAACAATGAAGCACCATTCCTTCCACTGACATCAACAACAAAGCACCATTCCTTCCACTGACATCAACAATGAAGCACCATTCCTTCCACTGACATCAACAATGAAGCACCATTCCTTCCACTGACATCAACAATGAAGCACCATTCCTTCCACTGACATCAACAATGAAGCACCATTCCTTCCACTGACATCAACAATGAAGCACCATTCCTTCCACTGACATCAACAATGAGGCACCATTCCTTCCACTGACTCCAACAATGAAGCACCATTCCTTCCACTGACATCAACAATGAAGCACCATTCCTTCCACTGACTCCAACAACGAAGCACCATTCCTTCCACTGACATCAACAATGAAGCACCATTCCTTCCACTGACTCCAACAATGAAGCACCATTCCTTCCACTGACATCAACAATGAAGCACCATTCCTTCCACTGACTCCAACAATGAAGCACCATTCCTTCCACTGACTCCAACAACGAAGCACCATTCCTTCCACTGACTCCAACAATGAAGCACCATTCCTTCCACTGACTCCAACAACGAAGCACCATTCCTTCCACTGACTCCAACAATGAAGCACCATTCCTTCCACTGACTCCAACAACAAAGCACCATTCCTTCCACTGACTCCAACAATGAAGCACCATTCCTTCCACTGACATCAACAATGAAGCACCATTCCTTCCACTGACTCCAACAACGAAGCACCATTCCTTCCACTGACATCAACAATGAAGCACCATTCCTTCCACTGACTCCAACAATGAAGCACCATTCCTTCCACTGACTCCCAACAATGAAGCACCATTCCTTCCACTGACTCCCAACAATGAAGCACCATTCCTTCCACTGACATCAACAATGAAGCACCATTCCTTCCACTGACTCCAACAATGAAGCACCATTCCTTCCACTGACTCCAACAATGAAGCACCATTCCTTCCACTGACTCCCAACAATGAAGCTCCATTCCTTCCACTGACTCCAACAACGAAGCACCATTCCTTCCACTGACATCAACAATGAAGCTCCATTCCTTCCACTGACTCCAACAATGAAGCACCATTCCTTCCACTGACACCAACAACGAAGCACCATTCCTTCCACTGACTCCAACAATGAAGCTCCATTCCTTCCACTGACTCCAACAACAAAGCACCATTCCTTCCACTGACTCCAACAACGGAGCACCATTCCTTCCACTGACTCCAACAACGGAGCACCATTCCTTCCACTGACATCAACAATGAAGCACCATTCCTTCCACTGACACCAACAGTGGCACCTATTACTTCCATTGACACCAACAATGGGGCATGATTTTCTATTCTTTCAACTAAAATCAATGATGGGGTACTATTCCTCCTCCTGCTGACTACTGCTATGTCATTTTCTTACTCCCAAGCTGGAGGCACTGTTGCTCCCAATGGCCCTGGGGCACTTTCAACTACCACTTGCCACAGTTCGGCCCCCTAAAGTTTAAAGGTCCTTTGTTTAGAATGTTTGGAGACCCCTGTTTTGGGTTAAATTAGATGTTTAGAGCATTATAAAATTTTGAGCATTTAATATATATTTTTAAGACGTCTTTACATCAGACCAAAAAGATGGACGTCTGAGGTGGAAAGAGGGGACGGTCCTCCAATCGATGGATAGTTGGGGATTAAGAGTGTAAAGGGAATCCAAAACATCAAATGTATCAAAAACTAAACTTGACCCGTCGCCATTATGGTTCCCCTTTTAAAGCCTTTCCTTGTGTCCTGCAGGCTCACTTCCGGAGAGACGAGTTCCTGGGCCGGATTAACGAGATCGTCTATTTCCTCCCGTTCTGCCGCTCCGAGCTCTCCCAGCTGGTCTCCAGAGAGCTGAACGCGTGGGCCAAAAAGGTAAAATAACCCGACATTGCCAGCAGAACGCTAGAAGTTACTGAGGATTGTTTAAGAGCCGGTTCACACTGGGGCGGCACGACTTCGGGGGGCGACTCGGCACGGCGTCCTGAAGGCGACTTCAGAGGCGACTTGCAAAATGACTTCTGTATAGAAGTCAATGCAAGTCGCCCCCAAAGTCGTACAAGAACTTGCGTCGCTCCTTTTAGAACGGTTCTATTGAATAGAATGGGACGCGACTTGTCAGGCTGCTGAGTCGCCTGACGGGTCGCCCCAGTGTGAACCGGCTCTTAAGGTCCAATATTTTCATAATTGCTTCCTTTTTTTCCTTTTTGTAAGGACCTAAGTCTTCTATGCCTTAAGATTTTAACTCCTTGTCCCTCACCTAGGTGAAGTTGATGTAGATCTACTCCACCCCAGCCTCCTAGGGGTACATAGGATGCATCCATGAAGGCTGCAGGGCCATAGGTGCTAAACTCTCACAAGATCCATCGTATAGCGCCATGTTTTGAACATGCACATATTGTGATCTGGCGCCACGTCTTTTGCAATGCGTGTTGACATGTCGTGTCTGGAGATCTCACAAGAGTTTGGCACCTACGGTCCTTCAGGCCTTATGTGAAATGTATCCTAAGAGGCTGGGGCCAGAGATCTTCCGAAGCTGTGGTACCACATTATGTGAAAATCATGTCTCCATATCTCTGGTGCTGCTTGATTAGGTGGCCAGCTGCAGAAAACCAGGAAGGGACAGCCGTCTCTCAATGACAAAGATATCAAAGGTGGTGGTACAAGAGCGATATGGGGGATATGCTTGTAAGAGCCGGTTCACACAGGGGCGACTCGTCGGGCAACTCAGCCGCCTGACAAGTCGCTCTCCTCTCTGTTCAATGGAACCATTCTAATAGGAGCGGCTCAAGTCGCTCCGACTTAGAAAAGGGTTCTTGTACGACTTTGGGGGCGACTTGCATTGACTTCAATTCTGAAGTCGTCTTGAGATCGCCTTGCCGAGTCGCCCCCAAAGTCGTGCCGCCCCCTGTGTGAACCGGGTCTAAGATCTATCATAGTGCCTTGTCTTGCATATACACATATGGCGATCTGGCACCATGTCTTTCACATTTCATGTTGGGAGATCTCACAAGAGTCCGGCACCTACAGCCCTGCAGCCTTGTGGATGTGTACCCCAAGAGGGTGGAGGCAAAGATCTACCAACGCTGTGGCATCACATCATGATAAAGACATGGCACCATATCTCCATCTGCGCATGCTGGAATCTGGTGCTGCCTCATTAGGTGGCCAGCTGCAGGAACCAAAAGGTGTCAGCCGGATCTCAATGACATGGCTAGCAAAGGTGGTGGCACAGGATGTGCAGTGGAGGAATGGCAAGGAGTATATGCTTATCCTGGATAAATCGGCATCAGAAATAAGTGGCGTCTGGGGAAAATAAATTCACGGGTATGGGGAAAGGTCTACTTTGATACCAGTTGGTTGTCACTGGTCACACTGGAGTCACTAGATGACACGAGGACTAGGCACGTACCTGGAGTCACTAGATGACACGAGGACTAGGCACGTACCTGGAGTCACTAGATGACACGAGGACTAGGCACGTACCTGGAGTCACTAGATGACACGAGGACTAGGCACGTACCTGGAGTCACCAATTACACGAGAACTAGGCACGTACCTGGAGTCACTAGATGATGGGTGGGCTTAGTAGTCACTGCAGGAGTACACTTGGAGTTACTGGGTGTACTGGTCATTAGATGATAGGTGGATTGGGATCACACTTGGGTGCACTGGAGTCCGGAGATGAGATGTGGACCGGGAGCACACTTAGGGAAACTGGGCGCACTCTAGTCATTAGATGATAGGTGGCCTGGGATCCCACTTGGGGTTACTGGGTGCACTAGAGTCACTAGATGATAGGTGTACTGGGAGATCAATTGTTAGTCACAGGCACACTGGAGTCACTAGAGGACACAGGGACTAGAAGTGCACCTGGAGTCACTAGATGATGGATGGACTGAGAGCACACTCGGGGGTCACTGAGCGCACTGGAGTCACTAGATGATAGGTCGACTGGGATCACACTTGGGGTCACTGGGCACACTGGAATCATAAGATGACACAGGGATTAAAAGAGGGAGTGGAAGTACACTTGGAGTCACTAGATTATAGTGGAACTACAAATCTCCACAGGCACCCTCCAAAATCTTGTAGAAAGCCTTCCCAGAGAAGTGGAGGCTAGTACAGCTGCAAAAGGGGGAACTCAATATTACTAATGACCATGGGGAAGAGGGGGCAAGTCCATATTAATCGCCATAAGGAAGGCAGCAACTCCATATTAATGGCCACGGGGGAAGAAGGAGCAAGACCATATTAATGGCCATCGGAGAAGAGGGGGCAAGTCCATATTAATGGCCATCGGAGAAGAGGGGGCAAGTCCATATTAATGGCCATCGGAGAAGAGGGGGCAAGTCCATATTAATGGCCATCGGAGAAGAGGGGGCAAGTCCATATTAATGGCCATCGGAGAAGAGGGGGCAAGTCCATATTAATGGCCATCGGAGAAGAGGGGGCAAGTCCATATTAATGGCCATCGGAGAAGAGGGGGCAAGTCCATATTGATGGCCATCGGAGAAGAGGGGGCAAGTCCATATTGATGGCCATCGGAGAAGAGGGGGCAAGTCCATATTGATGGCCATCGGAGAAGAGGGGGCAAGTCCATATTGATGGCCATCGGAGAAGAGGGGGCAAGTCCATTTTAATGGCCATGGGGGAAGAGGGGGCAAGTCCATATTAATGGCCATCGGAGAAGAGGGGGCAAGTCCATATTAATGGCCATCGGAGAAAAGGGGGCAAGTCCATATTAATGGCCATCGGAGAAGAGGGGGCAAGTCCATATTAATGGCCATCGGAGAAGAGGGGGCAAGTCCATATTAATGGCCATCGGAGAAGAGGGGGCAAGTCCATATTAATGGCCATCGGAGAAGAGGGGGCAAGTCCATATTAATGACCATCGGAGAGGAGGGGGCAAGTCCATATTAATGGCCATCGGAGAAGAGGGGGCAAGTCCATATTAATGGCCATCGGAAAAGAGGGGGCAACTCCATATTAATGGCCATCGGAGAAGAGGGGGCACCTCCATTTTAATGGCTATGGGGGAAGAGGGGGCAAGTCCATATTAATGGCCATCGGAGAAGAGGGGGCAAGTCCATATTAATGGCCATCGGAGAAGAGGGGGCAAGTCCATATTAATGGCCATCGGAGAAGAGGGGGCAAGTCCATATTAATGGCCATCGGAGAAGAGGGGGCAAGTCCATATTAATGGCCATCGGAGAAGAGGGGGCAAGTCCATATTAATGGCCATCGGAGAAGAGGGGGCAACTCTATATTAATGGCCATGGGGGAAGAGGGGGCAAATCCATATTAATGGCCATCGGAGAAGAGGGGGCAACTCTATATTAATGGCCATGGGGGAAGAGGGGGCAAATCCATATTAATGGCCATCAGAGAAGAGGGGGCAACTCCATATTAATGGCCATGGGGGGAGAAAGGGCAACTCCATAATAATGGCCATGGGGGAAGAGGGGGCAAATCCATATTAATGGCCATGGGGGGAGAAAGGGCAACTCCATAATAATGGCCATGGGGGAAGACTGGAGTCACTAGAGGACACAGGGACTAGAAGTGCACCTGGAGTCACTAGATGATGGATGGACTGAGAGCACACTCGGGGGTCACTGAGCGCACTGGAGTCACTAGATGATAGGTCGACTGGGATCACACTTGGGGTCACTGGGCACACTGGAATCATAAGATGACACAGGGATTAAAAGAGGGAGTGGAAGTACACTTGGAGTCACTAGATTATAGTGGAACTACAAATCTCCACAGGCACCCTCCAAAATCTTGTAGAAAGCCTTCCCAGAGAAGTGGAGGCTAGTACAGCTGCAAAAGGGGGAACTCAATATTACTAATGACCATGGGGAAGAGGGGGCAAGTCCATATTAATCGCCATAAGGAAGGCAGCAACTCCATATTAATGGCCACGGGGGAAGAAGGAGCAAGACCATATTAATGGCCATCGGAGAAGAGGGGGCAAGTCCATATTAATGGCCATCGGAGAAGAGGGGGCAAGTCCATATTAATGGCCATCGGAGAAGAGGGGGCAAGTCCATATTAATGGCCATCGGAGAAGAGGGGGCAAGTCCATATTAATGGCCATCGGAGAAGAGGGGGCAAGTCCATATTAATGGCCATCGGAGAAGAGGGGGCAAGTCCATATTAATGGCCATCGGAGAAGAGGGGGCAAGTCCATATTGATGGCCATCGGAGAAGAGGGGGCAAGTCCATATTGATGGCCATCGGAGAAGAGGGGGCAAGTCCATATTAATGGCCATCGGAGAAGAGGGGGCAACTCTATATTAATGGCCATGGGGGAAGAGGGGGCAAATCCATATTAATGGCCATCGGAGAAGAGGGGGCAACTCTATATTAATGGCCATGGGGGAAGAGGGGGCAAATCCATATTAATGGCCATCAGAGAAGAGGGGGCAACTCCATATTAATGGCCATGGGGGGAGAAAGGGCAACTCCATAATAATGGCCATGGGGGAAGAGGGGGCAAATCCATATTAATGGCCATGGGGGGAGAAAGGGCAACTCCATAATAATGGCCATGGGGGAAGAGGGGGCAACTCCATAATAATGGCCATGGGGGAAGAGGGGGCAAATCCATATTAATGGCCATCAGAGAAGAGGGGGCAACTCCATATTAATGGCCATGGGGGGAGAAAGGGCAACTCCATAATAATGGCCATGGGGGAAGAGGGGGCAACCACTATCATCTAATGACCAGTACACCCAGTAACTCCAAGTGTACTCCCGCAGTGACTACCAAGCCCACCCATGTCATCTAGTGACTTCAGGTACGTGAAACTGGGCGCGCTGGAGTCATTAGATGATAGGTGGCCTGGGATCCCACTTGGGGTCACTGGGTGCACTGGAATCATTGGATGAGTATTCCTGTTCATGTCAACGGCGGGGGGAAGCAGATGAGGGGCCCTCAGGGAAATTACAGAATTGGGTCCGGTGTTCTATCCCAGTTGACCATGCAACAAAAAATAAATAAATTGATCCTGCCAGAAATCTTATGAGCTGATAACTCCCTATGAACTCTTATCAGTTACATTGTTCCCAGCTCTCTTTGTGGACTGCAGAACTACTATACTGGTGGGGAAATGTCCTGAAGTCCTATCACACTTCCTTTCCTAGGAATTTCAGATGGTTCTCTGACATTTGCAGCCAGGCAACCTGCATTTCCGGGAGAGGTTGGCGGTAGCCGCCTGCACACTTCCCACAGTGCAGATTTCTTTTAAAGGGCCCGGCGTCAGATGCTGGAGAGAGCTGACACACAGCATAACTAACCCCGACGTTCTGGTTTCCATGACGACCGGCGGGGCCGAAAGCGCCCCCCTCGGGGGTCGTGTAATAAGCGGCCGGTGTCAGAGGACAGCTACGAGCGGACAACCCCGCGGCCGTAAAACTGCACCCCAGACGCCCCGCCGCAACCTTTCATCACAATAAGAGCACAAGAATGAGGCTTTGTGAGCGCCGGGGCCGCTGCTTAACACGCCGACCACTCCACACTGCCTCTGAATGGTCCCAGAAGAGGAGTCAACGGGACCCACGGCGATCGGCTGTATCCGGCTTGTGTCATCGTAGAAGCTATATCCCTGTGCTCACCCTGCACCGCCGCAAATGAGGAGTGCCTACCTAGAGAGCAGTGCCAATGTTACCCAGCAAACACTGCAACCGTGTCGCCACTGTGCCCATCAATTGTTGCCACTGTGCCCATCAATTTTTGCCACTGTGCCCATCAATTGTCAACACGGTGCCATCAAACGCAGCCACTTACACTATCGAGTGTAAGCTCTTCTGTACAGAGACTGATGTGACTGGCTCAGTGGTCTCTGTACAGCACTGCGGTATATGTCAGAGCTATATAAATGTATAATAATAGTGTGTGACTGTGGGGGGGCATTAGAGTGTGAGCTCCTCTGTACAGAGACTGATGGTGCGGGTCAGACAGGTCCTCTCATTGTTAGCACTGGGCCGGTTAAACAATGGGGAGCTGAGATAATTGCTGGTGATCCGGGGTGAGGGTTCCCGGCGGGGTTCCTGGTCTTGGGGTGACCCTCTGGCGTCCCCTGAGAGCGGCTCATTATCACAGAATAGTCTGTTGTTTTGTCCCGGTGCTCAGAACAGACCTGTCATTGATTCCTGGGTCACCCCCCCTGACACAGAACAGGACACACAGCTCCTTCCCGGAGTGAGAAGGTAATTATGTTGGCAGAAGCAGGACTGCATTATTGTGCATTGTATCATCCCCAACTCCGACCCGTCTCCGGGGAATTAGAGGGGATTTGTAGTCCGCGGTGTTGGTGTTACAGCTACGCAATGTTGGAAATAGTGTGTGATACACAGTTTGCATTTTTTGCTGTTCCATATTTTGGACTTCCTGTACAGATTTGTACATTATTCCAGTAGTAGCAAAAAGCCATGTCAGCCAATTAGAATCCAGAGGCTGTAAAATGGCATAAATGGCCTATAGAGAGCCGGATCCGAGCGAGCAGCTCTCCTCTTCTCAGCTCTGCTCTGTTCTTAGTTCTCTTCTCAGTTCTCCTCTTCTCAGCTCTCCTCTTCTCAGCTCTCCTCTTCTCAGTTCTCCTCTTCTCAGCTCCCCTCTCTCTTCTCAGCTCTCCTCCTCTCAGCTCTCCTCTTCTCAGCTCTCCTCCTCTCAGCTCTCCTCCTCTCAGCTCTCCTCCTCTCAGTTCTCCTCCTCTCAGTTCTCCTCCTCTCAGTTCTTCTCCTCTCAGTTCTTCTCCTCTTTTCAGTTCTCCTCTTTTCAGTTCTCCTCTTTTCAGTTCTCCTCTTTTCAGTTCTCCTCTTTTCAGTTCTCCTCTCTTCAGTTCTCCTCTCTTCAGTTCTTTTCTTCTTGGCTCTCCTCTTTTCAGTTCTCCTCTTTTCAGTTCTCCTCTTCTCAGCTCTCCTCTTCACAGCTCTCCTGTTCTCAGCTCTCCTCTTCTCAGTTGTCCTCTTCTTAGCTCTCCTCTCTTCTCGGTTCTCCTCTCTCCTCTCCTCTTCTCTTCTCAGTTCTCCTCTTCTCAGCTCTCCTCTCTCTTCTCACTTCTCCTCTCTTCTCTCCTTTTCTCTTCTCAGTTCTCCTCTTCTCAGCTTGCTTCTCTTCTCTGCTCTCCTTCTCGGCTCTCCTCTTCTCTGCTTTCTTCTTCTCTGCTTTCTTCTTCTCCGCTTTCTTCTACTTTCCTTTTCCCAGTTCTCTCTCTACTCTTCTCTGCTTGGCTCACCCTTACTCTTCTCCTCCCCTTCTCTTCTCTCCTCTCCAGTTCTCTTCTCAGCTGGTCTCTACTCTCCTATTCCGAGCTCTCCTCTCACTTTTCTCCTCTTCTCTGTTTGCCTCACTCACCTCTTCTCTTTCCTCTCCTTATCTCTTCTCTCCTCTTGTCAGTTCTCCTCTTCTTTCCTCTCTGCTCTCCTCTCCTTTTCTCTCCTTTTCTCTGCTGGCCTCTACCCTCCTCTTCCCAGCTTGCCCCCCTCTTCTCCTCTTCTCAGCTATCCACTCTCCATTTCTCTCCTCTCCTCTTCTCTGCCCTCCTCTACTGTCCTCTTATTTGCTCTCCTTTCCTCTCATCTGATCTCATCTCATCTCTTATCCCTTTCATTATTCTTCTGTCCTGTCCTCTCCTCTACTCTGTTCTCCTCTCCAGCCTGCTCATCTGCTTTCCTCATGCTTTCTCCTCTACTGTCATCTCATCTCCTATCCTGTAACCTTCTTTGCGCTCCATTCATCCCCTTTTTTCTTTTCTTTAGTCTTCTGTCCTCTCCTCGCACCTGCTCATCTCTCCTGTCCTCTTCTCTTCTCTGCTGTCTTTCCTTCCCTCTGCTTTTTTTTCCTGACTTCTCTGCTGTCCTGTCCCCTTATCTGCTCTCCTGTCCTTTGCTCTTTTTTCCTCTGCTCTCCTCTCCTTTACCCAGCTCTCCTGTCCCATTCTCTTCTCTGCTCTCCTGTCCTCCACCATGTTCTCTCCTTTGCTCTCCACTCCTCTCTCCTGCTCTTATGTCCTTTTCTCTGCTCTGCTCTCCTGTCCACTCTTCTGCTCTCCTGTCCACTCTTCTGCTCTTCTGTCCCCTTCTCTGCTCTACTCTCCTGTCCACTCTTCTGCTCTTCTGTCCCCTTCTCTGCTCTACTCTCCTGTCCACTCTTCTGCTCTTCTGTCCCCTTCTCTGCTCTAATCTCCTGTCCACCCTTCTGCTCTTCTGTCCCCTTCTCTGCTCTGCTCTCCTGTCCACTCTTCTGCTCTTATGACCCCTTCTCCGCTCTGCTCTCCTGTCCACTCTTCTGCTCTTCTGTCCCCTTCTCTGCTCTGCTCTCCTGTCCACTCTTCTGCTCTTCTGTCCCCTTCTCTGCTCTGCTCTCCTGTCCACTCTTCTGCTCTTATGACCCCTTCTCCGCTCTGCTCTCCTGTCCACTCTTCTGCTCTTATGACCCCTTCTCCGCTCTGCTCTCCTGTCCACTCTTCTGCTCTTATGACCCCTTCTCCGCTCTGCTCTCCTGTCCACTCTTCTGCTCTTATGACCCCTTCTCTGCTCTGCTCTCCTGTCCACTCTTCTGCTCTTATGACCCCTTCTCCCCTCTGCTCTCCTGTAGTCTACCCTGTTCTCTCATTTGCTCTACTCTCTTCTCTGCTCTCCTGTCCAATCTTCTCCTCTACCGTTCTGTCTGTCACATTCTCTGCTCTGCTCTCCTGTCCACTGTTCTGCTCTCTGCTCTGCTCTCCTGTCCTCTGCGCTTCTCTCTTTTACTTTTCTCTGCTTTCCTCCCCTGTCTTCTTCTTCTACTCTATTCACTTCTGTCTTCTCCTCTGCTCTCCTCCATCCCCTTTCTTTCATTGCCCACCCTTCCTCCCTTTCTTAAGCTGCCCATACACTAGCAGATTCTCCAAGGAACGTTCATACCAATGTTCTTACAGTACATACTCCTAATCCTCTGCCATTCATGAGGATCCTCCTAACCGGTCTCCTGTCTCCTGTCCTCCTCAGGCCAAAGAACGACATGAGATCACTCTACTGTGGGACATCGAGGTGATAGATGTCCTGGCCGATGGGTACAACGTCCACTACGGAGCCCGGTCCATCAAGTATGAGGTATTAGATCCGGTATAATGAGGGGAGGCTGTCCTTCCATTCCATACTCTATAAATATGGAGGATGACCAAGGAACCTCAAACATTTCAGGGTTTCTACAGAACCAACAGCGGGATTTCCTATATAAACTGTATAAACCACATAAAAAAGTGCGTCTAGTAGTACTTGGTGACATTCGGCTGATCTTGTCCTGTAATGTTGAAGACGTTTCTTTCTTCTGCAAGCCACTTGTTCAGCTTTGTGTAAGGAAGATGCCTCAAAAAAGCAGTGACTTGGAGAAGCTTCAAAACTTCTTCAACATTAAAGAACAAGTTCAGCTGAATATGACCAACTACTACTAGATCTACCATGACCTGTATATATGAGACCAACTATCTCTAGATGTACCATGACCTGGATACACGAGACCAACTACTACTAGATCTACCATGACCTGGATAAATGAGACCAACTACTACTGAATCTACCATGACCTGTATATATGAGACCAACTACCTCTAGATGTACCATGACCCGGATACATGAGACCAACTACTACTAGATCTACTATGACCTGTATATATGACACCAACTACTACTGGATGTACCATGACCTGTATATATGAGACCAACTACTTTATAGATTTACCATGACCTGGATAGATGAGACCAACTACTACTAGATCTACTATGACCTGGATACAGGAGACCAACTACTACTAGATCTACCATGACCTGTATAAATGAGACCAACTACTATTAGATTTACCATGACCTGGACACATGAGACCAGCTACTACTAGATCTACCATGACCTGGATACAGGAAACCAAATACTACTAGATCTACTATGACCTGGATACAGGAGACCAACTACTACTAGATGTGCCATGACCTGGATACAGGAGACCAACTACTATTAGATGTACCATGACCTGGATACAGGAGACCAAATACTACTAGATCTACTATGACCTGGATACAGGAGACCAACTACTACTAGGTATACCATGACCTGGATCCGTTGGACCAACTACTACTAGATGTACCATGACCTGGATACATGAGACCAACTACTATTAGATTTACCATGACCTGGACACATGAGACCAACTACTACTAGATCTACTATGACCTGTATATATGACACCAACTACTACTGGATGTACCATGACCTGTATATATGAGACCAACTACTTTATAGATTTACCATGACCTGGACACATGAGACCAGCTACTACTAGATCTACCATGACCTGGATACAGGAAACCAAATACTACTAGATCTACTATGACCTGGATACAGGAGACCAACTACTACTAGATGTGCCATGACCTGGATACAGGAGACCAACTACTATTAGATGTACCATGACCTGGATACAGGAGACCAAATACTACTAGATCTACTATGACCTGGATACAGGAGACCAACTACTACTAGGTATACCATGACCTGGATCCGTTGGACCAACTACTACTAGATGTACCATGACCTGGATACATGAGACCAACTACTATTAGATTTACCATGACCTGGACACATGAGACCAGCTACTACTAGATCTACCATGACCTGGATACAGGAAACCAAATACTACTAGATCTACTATGACCTGGATACAGGAGACCAACTACTACTAGATGTGCCATGACCTGGATACAGGAGACCAACTACTATTAGATGTACCATGACCTGGATACAGGAGACCAAATACTACTAGATCTACTATGACCTGGATACAGGAGACCAACTACTACTAGGTATACCATGACCTGGATCCGTTAGACCAACTACTACTAGATGTACCATGACCTGGATACATGAGACCAACTACTACTAGATATACCATGATCTGGATACATGAGAACAGCTACTACTAGATATACCATAATCTGGATACATGAGAACAGCTACTACTAGATATACCATGACCTGGATACATGAGAACAGCTACTACTAGATATACCATGACCTGGATACATGAGACCAACTACTACTAGATATACCATGACCTGGATACGTGAGACCAACTACTACTAGATATACCATGACCTGGATACGTGAGACCAACTACTACTAGATATACCATGACCTGGATACGTGAGACCAACTACTTTTTTTTTGCATGATCACATTATAGAACAGAGCTGCAGCACCCAAACATTTGAGAGCTTATACCAGGAATGTGTGCATTGGGAATATGGAGTATACTACTCCTCCCGCTGACACCAACAATGGGGCACTATTCCTCCCACTGACACCAATGATGGGCCACTATTCCTCCCACTGACACCAATGATTGGACACTATTCCTCCCAGTGACACCAATGATGGGCCACTATTCCTCCCACTGACACCAATGATGGGCCACTATTCCTCCCACTGACACCAATGATGGGCCACTATTCCTCCCACTGACACCAATGATGGGACACTATTCCTCCCACTGACACCAATGATGGGACACTATTCCTCCCACTGACACCAATGATGGGACACTATTCCTCCCACTGACACCAATGATGGGACACTATTCCTCCCACTGACACCAATGATGGACCACTATTCCTCCCACTGACACCAATGATGGACCACTATTCCTCCCACTGACACCAATGATGGGTTACCTTTCTTCCCACTGACACCAGCAGCGGGACACTAATTATTCCATTGACACCAACATTTGGGTACTATTCCTCCCACTGACACCAACGACGACTTTCACTGCCCATGGTCCACCCCCTGAAAGTCTAAAGCACAGTAAACAGGTCCCCTGGGCTAGACAACTAGGACAGAACGTGTCCAGAACTGCAGCTCGTGGGATGTTCCTGGTCTGCAGTGGTCAGGACCAACCAAAGGAAGAAAAAACAGAAACAAGTTGAAGGATGGCCAAGTCTCATTGATGCACGTGGGGAGCGAAGGCTGGCCGGTGTAGTCCAATCCAATAGAAGAGCCACTGTAGGCTCAGAATGCTGGTTCTGATAGAAAGGTGTCAGAACACACAGAGCATCGTGGTTTGTTGTGTATGGGCCTGTGTAGCCACAGCTTGGTCAGGGAGCCCATGCTGACCTGTGTACAGAGCCAAACGCACTTACAATAAGCACGTGAGCATCAGAACTGGACTACGGATCAATGGAAGGTGGTCTGGTCTGATGAATTTAATAATAGTTTGAGAAACACAACAAGGTGTTGACTAGGCTTCCAAATTCTTGAGACCTCAATCTAATTGAGATCCGTGGGATGTGCTGGTAAAGCAAGTCCGATCCATGGAGGCCCCACCTCAAAACTTCTAGGATTTAATATTGCTACTATTGGCTTAGTGTCAGTTACCATAGCATACCTTCAGAGGTCTAGTGGAGTCCACGCCTCGAAGGGTCAGGGCCGTTTAGGCAAAAATAGGGGGGCCTACTCAATATAAGGTGGGTGGTCATAATATGGATGGTTGGTGGATATCTTTAAAATAAGTATACCCACAACTAGACTCCAGGGGCCGTTCCCATATCAGGGATCAGAAAAGAATCAAAAAGTAGTTGGTCTCACGTATCCAGGTCATGGTATACCTAGTAGTAGTTGGTCTCACGTATCCAGGTCATGGTATACCTAGTAGTAGTTGGTCTCACGTATCCAGGTCATGGTATACCTAGTAGTAGTTGGTCTCACGTATCCAGGTCATGGTATACCTAGTAGTAGTTGGTCTCACGTATCCAGGTCATTGTATACCTAGTAGTAGTTGGTCTCGCGTATCCAGGTCATGGTATACCTAGAAGTATGGTATATCTAGTAGTATTTGGTCTTCTGTATCCAGGTCATGGTACATCTGGTAGTAGTTGGTCTCATGGATCCAGGTCATGGTATACCTTGTAGTATTTGGTCTCCTGTAACCAGGTCATGGCACATCTAGTAGTAGTTGGTCTCCTATATCCAGGTCATAGTAGATCTAGTAGTATTTGGTCTTCTGTATCCAGGTCATGGTACATCTAGTAGTAGTTGGTCTCACGGATCCAGGTTATGGTATACCTAATAGTAGTTGGTCTCACGTATCCAGGTCATGGTATACCTAGTAGTAGTTGGTCTCACGTATCCAGGTCATGGTATACCTAGTAGTAGTTGGTCTCACGTATCCAGGTCATGGTATACCTAGTAGTAGTTGGTCTCACGTATCCAGGTCATTGTATACCTAGTAGTAGTTGGTCTCGCGTATCCAGGTCATGGTATACCTAGAAGTATGGTATATCTAGTAGTATTTGGTCTTCTGTATCCAGGTCATGGTACATCTGGTAGTAGTTGGTCTCATGGATCCAGGTCATGGTATACCTTGTAGTATTTGGTCTCCTGTAACCAGGTCATGGCACATCTAGTAGTAGTTGGTCTCCTATATCCAGGTCATAGTAGATCTAGTAGTATTTGGTCTTCTGTATCCAGGTCATGGTACATCTAGTAGTAGTTGGTCTCACGGATCCAGGTTATGGTATACCTAGTAGTATTTGTTTTCCTGTTTCCAGGTCAAGGTAGATCTAGTAGTAGTTGGTCTCACGGATCCAGGTTATGGTATACCTAGTAGTATTTGTTTTCCTGTTTCCAGGTCAAGGTAGATCTAGTAGTATTTAGTCTTCTGTATCCAGGTCATGGTACATCTAGTAGTAGTTGGTCTCACGGATCCAGGTTATGGTATACCTAGTAGTATTTGTTTTCCTGTTTCCAGGTCAAGGTAGATCTAGTAGTAGTTGGTCTTCTGTATCCAGGTCATGGTAGATCTAGTAGTAGTTGGTTTAATGTATGCAGGCCATGGTAAATCTAGAGGTAGTTGGTCTCGTATATCCAGGTCATGGTAGATCTAGTAGTAGTTGGTCTCCTGTATCCAGGTCATGGTAGATGTAGTAGTAGTTGGTCTCCTGTAACCAGGTCTTGGCACATCTAGTAGTAGTTGGTCTCCTGTATCCAGGTCATGGTAGATCTAGTAGTATCTGGTCTCATGTATTCAGGTCATGGTAAATCTAGAGGTAGCTCTCCCATCCTGCAATGCAGTGCCACTTCTCTATTAAAGCGGAACTCCAGCCAAAGCAGAAAGGGGTTTGAACAGGCAAATGGTGGGCAGAATTGAGTGAAAATGATCTTAAAGGGGCCAATTTATGCCTACTGAGTGCTTCCAGGAGAGGACAACATTGGGGCCACCATCTTGATATGGCAACGTGATAAGGACCTGTGTGAGGGTTATAATGCTAAGTAGTAGAGAAGTCAACATTGCAAAGATCTTGAAAAGGTATCTTCACCCCATTCCCTGTCATCACGATGAGGAGGTACTGCACGGCTCGAAACGTTGGCCCTTTGCAGAGACAATGACACTTGATGACGTGAAGGGACATGTCTTATCACTGAGTGGACATTTGTGACAGAAGGTTCCCCTCCACTAATGTAACAAGATTAACCAATCAGAAATCAGGTTTTAGCAAATAAATCTGGTTGTTGTTTCCCTGCCCTTCCATACCACAATTTTTCATAGTTCCCAGCCTGCCTGCTCTTCCTCTGCTCAGTGACGTCTGCTATATAATGTTACTTTTGCTCTGTCCCCTTCAGGTGGACAGACGGGTTGTCAATCAGTTGGCGGCTGCTTATGAACAGGACCTCCTCCCGCGGGGCTGCACGGTGAGGATAGCCGTGGAGGACTCAGACAAGCACTTACTGAAAGAACTGGAGAGGGAAGACGACAGAGTGGAGCGGAAGCAGCCACGCCTGAGGCTGGAGGTCGTGGAACAGGGGCGCGGCGCTCGCAAACTGGACATCATGGAGCCGCTGCCCTTGGAGAACGCCTTGTTTTCCTGATCTGCAGGATGGTGTGAGGACTTTTTGTAACCGGACTGGATGATGACACCCAAACCCAACTGGCCAGTTTTGAGTAAAATTAACTTAATTTGTTCAACAGTTACCCAGAATGGATATTTCATTGTATGTTGGTGTGCTGGTTTATACACCGGAAATAACTAAATGGAAAACTGGACACAAATTGCTAAATAAAGGTAAAGGATAAATCTGGTTGCAGGTCCAGTTTCCTCATCAAGTATTGAGAGCTTATAAGCCTTGATGAAGGGGGAACGTTGGGGCCCAGAAGCACGTTGGTGTGCTGTTTATACACCGGAAATAACTAAATGGAAAACTGGACACAAATTGCTAAATACTGTAAAGGTAAAGGATAAATCTGGTTGCAGGTCCAGTTTCCTCATCAAGTATTGAGAGCTTATAAGCCTTGATGAAGGGGGAACGTTGGGGCCCAGAAGCACGTTGGTGTGCTGTTTATACACCGGAAATAACTAAATGGAAAACTGGACACAAATTGCTAAATACTGTAAAGGTAAAGGATAAATCTGGTTGCAGGTCCAGTTTCCTCATCAAGTATTGAGAGCTTATAAGCCTTGATGAAGGGGGAACGTTGGGGCCCAGAAGCACGTTGGTGTGCTGTTTATACACCGGAAATAACTAAATGGAAAACTGGACACAAATTGCTAAATACTGTAAAGGTAAAGGATAAATCTGGTTGCAGGTCCAGTTTCCTCATCAAGTATTGAGAGCTTATAAGCCTTGATGAAGGGGGAACGTTGGGGCCCAGAAGCACGTTGGTGTGCTGTTTATACACCGGAAATAACTAAATGGAAAACTGGACACAAATTGCTAAATAAAGGTAAAGGATAAATCTGGTTGCAGGTCCAGTCTTCTCATCCGGTATTGTGAGCTTATAAGCCTTGATGAAGTGGCAATGTTGGGGCCCAGAAGCACGTTGGTGCTCTTGTGTTAGTAGTGTCCTAAACCCACAACAGTAAAATCAGTCTTGTATATGCATTAAAGCATGCTTGTTATACTCACTGTGGTACCTAAGGGGTCAATCAGAAATCACAAATTGCTAAATAAAGGGAAAGGATAAATCTGGTTGCAGGTCCAGTCTCCTCATCCGGTATTGTAAACTCATAAGCCTTGATGAAGGGGGGACGTTGGGGCCCAGAAGTACGTTGGTGTGCTGTTTATACACCGGAAATAACTAAATGGAAAACTGGACACAAATTGCTAAATAAAGGTAAAGGATAAATCTGGTTGCAGGTCCAGTCTTCTTATCCGGTATTGTGAGCTTATAAGCCTTGATGAAGGGGGAACGTTGGGGCCCAGAAGTACGTTGGTGTGCTGTTTATACACCGGAAATAACTACCGTATTTATCGCGGTATAACGCGCTCCCGCGTATACCGCGCACCCCCAAAGTGCCCCCCAATCCTGTGGAAAAAAAGTTATTTTGTACTTACAGTTTTGGTGTCTTGCGCGGCGGCCTCGTCGGGTTCGGCGTCCTTCTGCGGCTTCGGGTGTCCTTCTGCGGCGGGTCCGGTGTCCTCTTCGGCGGGTCCGGTGTCCTCTTCGGCGGGTCTGGCGTCCTCTTCGGCGGGTCCAGGGTCCTCGCGGCGTCCTCGCGTCCTCTCCGCTCGTTTCCCGCGCCGAGTTTTGAATACTGCGCCAGCATATACTGAGCGCAGTACACTCGGGCAGGCTCGGCAACTTTCGCGCTCACGTCCTGTACGTCCAGGACGTGACCGCGGAAGAAGCCGAGACTGGCCGAATATACCCGAGTGTACTGCGCTCGGTATATGCCGGCGCAGTATTCAAAATTCGGCGCGGGAAAGCGGGTATCGGCGTATATCGCGCACCCACGATTTTGCCCTGATTTTCAGGGCAAAAAAGTGCGCGATATACGCCGATAAATACGGTAAATGGAAAACTGGACACAAATTGCTAAATAAAGGTAAAGGATAAATCTGGTTGCAGGTCCAGTCTTCTCATCCGGTATTGTGAGCTTATAAGCCTTGATGAAGTAGCAATGTTGGGGCCCAGAAGCACGTTGGTGCTCTTGTGTTAGTAGTGTCCTAAACCCACAACAGTAAACTCAGTCTTGTATATGCATTAAAGCATGCTTGTTATACTCACTGTGGTACCTAAGGGGTCAATCAGAAATCACAAATTGCTAAATAAAGGTAAAGGATAAATCTGGTTGCAGGTCCAGTCTTCTCATCCGGTATTGTGAGCTTATAAGCCTTGATGAAGGGGGAACGTTGGGGCCCAGAAGCACTTGTTTTAGTGTTACTAAACCCACAACAGTAAAATCAGTCTTGTATATGCATTAAAGCACGCTTTTTGAGTGAGTGAGTGAGAAACTTATATAGGGCAACACATGCAAACTGAATCGCTCCCCATTCTTCTTCCAGTTCCTGTAAATCCTTGGTCTGTCTCGCCTAAACGGAACGTTTGAGATCTCCCCAGAGTGGCTCAATGATATTGAGGTCAGGAGACTGAGATGGCCACTCCAGAACCACTTTACTCTGCTGTAGCCAATGACGGGTGGACTTGGTTTTGTTTTTTGGATCATTGTCATGTTGGAATGTCCAAGTACGTCCCATGCGCAGCTTCCTGGCTGATGAATGAAATGTTCCTCCAGTATTTTTTGCTAACATTCTGCATTCATCTTGCCATCAATTTTGACCAAATTTCCTGTGCCTTTGTAGCTCACAAATCCCCAAAACATCAGCGATCCACCGCCGTGTTTCACAGTAGGGATGGTGGACCTTTCATCATAGGCCTTGTTGTCTCCTCTCCAAACAGTGTTGCCAACCTACCATAATGAAATTTACTGGCACGACACCCGAAATTTACTGGCACAGCCACGTTTTTACCGGCATTTCACAAAAGTTACTAAAATAAATTTTTAGATGCAAATTTCAGTATTTAGGCTACAGTCAAGTACGCTGGGCAAATAGCAATGTGATTTAAGGTAAAAAATCATATTTTTGTTATTTTCGATATAATAAGGGAAAATTATTTAGTCACATCACCCCCTGCCTCCATCCCCCTCTGCCACCAACACCCCCTGCCTCCATCCCTCTCTGCCACCAACACCCCCTGTCTTCACCCCCCTCTGCGGTGCCACAATCTCCCCCTGACTCCAATTTCCCTCTGCCTCCAATCTCCCCCCAGCCCCCTGCCTCCAATCACCCTCTGCCTCCATCGTCCCCTGCCTCCATCCCCCTCTGCGGTGCCACCAACAACCCCTGTCTCCATCCCCCACCCTCTGCGGTGCCACTATCCCCCTCTGCCATGCCACCAACACCCCCTGCCTCCAATCTCCCCCTGCCACTAAAACCCCCCGCCTCCATTGCCCCCTGCTTCCATCCCCCTCTGCGGTGCCACCAACAACCCCTGTCTCCATCCCCACCCTCTGAGATGCCACCATCCCCCTCTGCGGTGCTACCAACAACCCCTGTCTCCATCCCCACCCTCTGAGATGCCACCACCCCCCTCTGCGGTGCCACCAACACCCCCTGCCTCCAATCTCCCTCTGCCTCCAATCCCCCCCACCTCCAATCACCCCCTGCCTCCATTGTCCCCTGCCTCTATCCCCCTCTGCGATGCCACCAAAAACCCCAGTCTCCATCCCCCACCCACTGCGGTGCAACCATCCCTCTCTGCGGTCCCACTAACGCCCCCTGCCTCCATTGCCCCCTCTGCGTTGCCACTGCAGCCACCATCACCCCCTTCCTCCAATCTCCATGCGCAGTTCCATGCCGAACCGATCTCTGCTATTTTTACTGCCACATTCCCGCAACCACGGACATTTACGTACGGGGGAAAAAGGTGCCCGTTTTTTCGAACAGTCCGTAAAAATATGGACGCTTGGCAACACTGTCTCCAAATGTAGTGTTTATGGTTGTGGCCAAAAAGCTGAATTTTGGTCTTATCACTCCAAATGACTTTGTGGCAGAAGGTTTGAGTCTTGTCTCTGTGCCGTTTGGCGTCTTGTAAGCGGGTACTTTGTGACATTTGCGTAGTAATGACTTTCTTCTGGAGACTCGACCACCCAGCCCGTCTGTCTTCAAGTGCCTCCTTATTGGGCATCTTGTACATCTACACCCCATGTTTTCAGAGAGTCTTGTATTTCACCTGAAGTTATTTGTGGGGTTTTCTTTTCCTGGCAGTTGTGCTACAGTTGCAATAAAAAGTAAATTCTTCTTCTTCTCATTGGTCAGTCTGCGCTGTGCTCTTGCAGTCATCTTTACAGGAAGGCCACACCTAGGGAGAGTAGCAGCAGGGCTGAACTTTCTCCATTTATAGACAATTTGTCTTACCGTGGACTGATCAACAGCAAGGCTTTTGGAGATACTTTTATAACCCTTTCCAGCTTTATGCAAGTCAACATTTCGTAATCGTAGGTCTTCTGAGAGCTCTTTTGTGCGAGGCATCATTCACATCAGGCAACGCTTCTTGTGAAAAGCAAACCCAGAACTGGTTTGTGTTTTTTATAGGGCAGAGCAGCTGTAACCAACACCTCCAATCTCATCTCATTGATTGGACTCCAGTTGTCTGACACCTCACTCCAGTTAGCTCTTAGTCTAGGGTTAACATACTTTTTCCACGTGCACTTTGAATGTTTACATGGTGTGTTCAATAAAAACATGGAAACATTAAATTCTTTGTGTGTTATTAGTTTAAGCAGACTGTGATTGTCTATTGCTGTGACTTAGAAGAAGATCAGATCACATTTTATGACCAATTTGTGCAGAAATCCATATCATTCCAAAAGGGTTCACATACTGTATTTATCGGGGTATAGTGCGCTCCCGCGTATAGCGCGCACCCCTAAAGTGGCCCCCATTCCTGTGAAAAAAACGTTTTTTGTTAGTTTTGTAGTTTTTTTGTACTTACAGTTTTGGTGTCTTGCGCGGCGTTCATCGGCGGTCTCGTCGGGTCCGGCTGCGGCTTCGGGTGTCCTCTTCGTCGGGTCCGGCGTGCGTCTGCGGCTTCAGGTGTCCCCTTCGTCGGGTCCGGCGTGGGTCTGCGGCTTCGGGTGTCCTCCTCGACGGGTCCGGTGTGCGTCTGCGGCTTCGGGTGTCCTCCTCGACGGGTCCGGCGTCCTTCTGCGGCGTCCTCCACGCTCGATCTCCGCTTTCCCGTACCGAATTTTGAATACTCCGCCTGCATATACCGAGCGCAGTACACTCGTGTATAGTCGGGCAGGCTCGGCTACTCTCGCGCTCACGTCCTGTACGTCCAGGACGTGAGCGCGAGAGTAGCCGAGCCTGCCCGACTATACACGAGTGTACTGCGCTCGGTATATGCAGGCGGAGTATTCAAAATTCGGCGCGGGAAAGCGGGTTACGGCGTATATCGCGCACCCACGATTTTGCCCTGATTTTCAGGGCAAAAAAGTGCGCGGTATACGCCGATAAATACGGTACTTTTTATTGCAACTGTAATAGGACAATTTTGTGGGGGAAAAAATCTTGTTTTTGCAAAGAATTGTGGGAAAAATTACAACTTCCAAGAACTCACCGTGCCTCTTTCTAAATACCTTGGAATGTCTTCTTTCCAAAAAGGGGTCATTTGGGGGGTATTTGTACTTTTCTGGCATGTTAGGGTCTCAAGAAATGAGATGTCAGTACTTCAGGTGTGATCAATTTTTAGAGATTGGCACCATAGCTTGTGGACTCTAACTTTCACAAAGACCAAATAATATCCACCAATTTGTACTTATTTTTACCAAAGATATGTAGCAGTATAAATTTTGGCCAAAATTTATGAAGAAAAATTACAATTTTGCTAAATTTTATAACAGAAACAAAGAAAAATTATTTGTTTTTACAGAATTTTCTGTCTTTTTTTTTTCTTTTATAGTGCAAAAAATAAACCCAAACGGTGATTAAATACCACCAAAAGAAAGCTCTATTTGTGTGAAAAAAGGACAAAAAATTCATATGGTTACAGTGTTGTATAACTGAGTAATTGTCATTCAAAATGTGAGAGCACCGAAAGCTGAAAATTGGTCACTTCAATACCGGCCCATTGTAATATGACGTCCACAGAGGGGGATCTTCCATCCTGGGTGGACGTCATATGACGTCCTGGGCTTTGTGGGGGGATATCTGAAGGATGGGGGCAGCTAGAGGCATCATTTAGATATCATTCTTTCGTGCCGGCGATTCTGTGAACGATAAGAACGATCATAGTGGCAGTTCTGCCACTTGATCTTGTTCTTATAGGTGGCGGGAGGGGACACCCCCCCCCCCCCTCCAGCCGCCATCCGGTGCTTCTCCGGGCTCTCCCGTGCCATCGGGGGCCTGGAGAAAGAATCGCCCAGCGCCGGATAGGAAGCATAGAGATGACTGGCGACCAGATGGTCATCTCTTTGACCGTCAGAGGCCCGGGCGCGATGTGATGATGTCACACCCGGGTACCCGGAAGTACACAAAGCCGCGATCGCGGCTAGTAAGCATGAGATCTGTGAATTATTTTTTTCCCGATCTCATGCTTTCCAGCCTGGAGGAGAGATGTGAGGGTCTTATTGACCTCTCCCCCCGCATCTCTCCGTAAAGAGGACCTGTCGCACACTATTCCTATTACAAGGGATGTTTACATTCTTTGTAATAGAAATAAAAGTGCAAAAAAAAAAAAATGTGTAAAGAAAAAAAAAAAAAGTAAAAAGATAAAAAAATAAATACAAATTTAAAACGCCCCTGTCCCCGGTAGCTCGCGTTAAGAAGCGAACGCACACCAAGTCCCGCCCACGTATGTAAACGATGTTCAAACCACACATATGAGGTATTGCCGCGTGCGTTAGAGCGAGAGCAATAATTCTAGCACTAGACCTCCTCTGAAACTCTAAACCGGTAACCTGTAAACATTTTCAAACCGTCGCCTATGGAGATTTTTAAGTAACGAAGTTTGGCGCCATTCCACGAGTGTGCGCAAATTTTAAAGCGTGACATGTTGGGTATCTATTTACTGGGCACAACATCATCTTTCACATTATACAAAAAAAATTGGGCTAACTTTACTGTTTTTTTTGTTTTTTTTTAAAATCCATGAACATTTTTGTTTCCAGAAAAAGGCGTTTGAAAAATGATTGCGCAAATTCCGTGCAAGATAAAAAGTTGCGATGACCGCCGTTTTATTCCCTAGGGTGTCTGATAAAAAAACATATATAATGTTTGGGGGTTCTGAGTAATTTTCTAGCAAAAGAATGATGATTTGTAGGAGAGAAGTGTCAGAATAGGCCCCCCGGTATGGAGGTGGGTATAAAAGCCCGGTATTGAAGGGGGTTTAAGTGCCCAGTGGTCAAGTGGTTAATAAAAATGCAACAAAAATATCCTCTATTTTGTAGACGCTATGGGCCAGATTCAGAGAGCCGTAACTCCTGTGTAACTGGGTGTTAGACTGGAGTAATTTCAAATTCCGCGCGTTTTCTAGCTAGTCGGAAACCTCAAACCATGAATAGACGGCTGCGGGCTTCAATTCGACTGGATTACGTGTTCGTACGCCTTCGGATCTACGCTGCAATAAAATTGCGGCCACTGGGTGGACTTCCCGTCGTTTTCCGCGTCGGGGTATGCAAATGAGCTTTTGCCGGCGATCCTCGAAATTACGATCTTCAATCGCAATCTCTTACGGGATCTTTAGTCATCTTTTATTTGCGTAACACTATACCAGCTTTTTGCTGCTCTAATATTAGACAGCCCATGTTAAGTATGGCCGTCGTTCCCGCGTGGAATTTCTACGTTTTCCGACGTCTTTTATTATCTTTAACGTAAGTCGTCCGGGAATAGGAATGTTCGTAAACCCCGCTACTCAAACAACGAATGACGTAACGACGTGATTTCGCGCAATGCACGGCGGGAAATGTCTGAACGGAGCATGCGCAGTTCGATCGCCGCGGGGACGCGCTTAATTTAAATGCTTCACGCCCCCCCAATCGCGTATTTCGATTACGCGGCGAGAAATAGTAGCGTACGGGCAAAAATCTACCAGGATTCGGTGTAGAGCCTGGTAAAATACGGCGGCGTAGAGTATTTCAAAAAGGCAGCGCAATATTAAGTGTATGTGAATCTACAACCTATAACTTTTGCGCAAGTGTCAAAAGTGTCCGATGTGTCCGCCGTAATGTCGCAGTCACGAAAAAAATCGCTGATCGCCGCCATTAGTAGTAAAAAAAAAATATTAATAAAAATGCCATAAAACTATCCCCTATTTTGTAAACGCTTTTTTGCAAACTTTTTGTAAACTTTTGCGCAAACCAATCAATAAACGCTAATTTCGATTTTTTTTTTGTTTTTTTTTTTTAACAAAAATATGTTGAATACGTATCGGCCTAAACTGAGGGAAAAGAAAAAAAAGTATATATTTTTTTTGGCATTTATTATAGTAAAAAAATATTGCATTTGTTTTCAAAATTGTCGCTCTATTAGCGCAAAAAATAAAAAGCGCAGAGGTGATCAAATACCACCAAAAGAAAGCTCTATTTGTGGGGGAAAAGAGGACGCCGATTTTGTATGGGAGCCGCTTCGCACGACCGCGCAATTGTCAGTTAAATCGCAAAAAAGTGGAGCGGTCATTGGCCAGCCAAATGGTCCGGGGCTGAAGCGGTTAACGTTTTCCGTGGCTCCGCCCACTATCCTAAAATCGGGGTATGAACTTATTATTTTTGGAAATATCTGGTTCCATGGAGTATTTTTGGTTCCTTTCGGCCCTTGTCCCCCTCCGGGGAGATGGCGCTCAAGGGGTCGGTTTCTTGGCGCCGGTTGCTAGCGACGACACGGTTAGATATTTCTGATAACTGAGAAGTATGTTATCCCAGACCTGGTCTAGTGAGGAATCCTGATAGGGGATGGCGGGGGGGTGGGGGGGTTGTCACATCACTGTGTCCTGTTCATAATGGACATTCTGGGGGTCAGCGGGTGACATGGAGGAATGTCAGGGCCGCAACAATGTCCTTGTCTGCATGTGAAGGGCAGTAAATAGAAGAGGCAGGACGGGGATGTCCGGGGACACCATGTTCAGGATTCCTTCTCATTCCTCAGCCTTGTATCCCGCTGTCTGCTATTGTTCTCGGACATTGTCCCTTGCGATGGGTGGCCGGGGCTCTCCCGCCAAAGCGACCGCGCGTCCCTGACGCCGATGACTGTCCAGCTCAAAAGGAATGCAAGCGGCAACAATGTAACAAAAGATTTCAGGTGGTGATGTTATACTGTTCAGAAAATCTTCACAAATTACTGGAGATTCATTCAAATACAGTAAAACCTTGGTCTGAGAGTGACTGGGTCTGAGAGTGATTGGGTCTGAGAGTGACTTGGTCTGAGAGTGACTGGGTCTGAGAGTGACTGGGTCTGAGAGTGACTTGGTCTGAGAGTGACTTGGTCTGAGAATGACTTGGTCTGAGAGTGACTTGGTCTGAGAGTGACTTGGTCTGAGTGTGACTTGGTCTGAGAGTGACTTGGTCTGAGAGTGACTTGGTCTGAGAGTGACTTGGTCTGAGAGTGACTTGGTCTGAAAGTGACTTGGTCTGAAAGTGACTTGGTCTGAGAGTGACTTGGTCTGAGTGTGACTTGGTCTGAGTGTGACTTGGTCTGAGAGTGACTTGGTCTGAGAGTGACTTGTTCTGAGAGTGACTTGGTCTGAGAGTGACTTGTTCTGAGAATGACTTGGTCTGAGAGTGACTTGGTCTGAGAGTGACTTGGTCTGAATGTGACTTGGTCTGAGAGTGACTTGGTCTGAGAGTGACTTGGTCTGAGAGTGACTGGGTCTGAGAGTGACTGGGTCTGAGAGTGACTTGGTCTGAGAGTGACTTGGTCTGAGAATGACTGGGTCTGAGAGTGACTGGGTCTGAGAGTGACTGGGTCTGAGAGTGACTGGGTCTGAGAGTGACTGGGTCTGAGAGTGACTGGGTCTGAGAGTGACTTGGTCTGAGAGTGACTTGGTGTGAGATTGACTTGGTTTGAGAGCGTTTTGCAAGACGAGCAAAATGTTTTAATACATTTTTGCCTTGATATACAAGCGATGTCTTGATATAAGAGTAGCGTCATGTCACCACTGAGTATAGAGGAGAAGAGAGGAGCCAGTGTAGTAATATGGTTACATGAAATGAAGGGACAACATTTAGCAACTTATTGCTACACTTAGAGGCGCCTCTCTTCTCTTTTATGCCCTGTAAAAAAAATGCTTTGATATACAAGTGCTTTGGATTACAAGCATGTTTCTGAAACTAATTATCCTCGCAATCCGAGGATTTACTGTAATTGAAACGAATCGAGAGAAGGTCGCGGCATTCAGGAAATGACGAGACGGCCAAGTTCCTGGTGGGACGGTCACGTGACCCTCCTGCTGAACCTTCTGTCTCTTTTCCTCTAGACCTAAAAAGCGCCCCCCTTGTCCTCAGTGATGACTGTAAAGTGAATAACTCAACACCAAGTTCCCTATATGGACCCCTTATATATTTATACATGTGGATCATATCCCCCCCCCCCCTTAACCACTTCAGCCCCGGACCATTATGCAGGTTAAGGACCCGGCCCCTTTTTGCGATTCGGCACTGCGTCGCTTTAACAGACAATTGCGCGGTCGTGCGACGCGGCTCCCAAACACAATGGGCGTCCTTTTTTTTCCCACAAATAGAGCTTTCTTTTGGTGGTATTTGATCGCCTCTGCGGTTTTCATTTTTTGCAAAAACAGAGCGACAATTTTGAACAATTTTGAAAAAAAATTCAATATTTTTTACTTGTTGCTATAATAAATATCCCCCAAAAAAGATAAAAAAAATAATTTGTTCCCCTCAGTTTAGTCCGATACGTATTCTTCTACATATTTATTGTAAAAAAAATCGCAGTAAGCGTTTATCGATTGGTTTGCGCAAATTTATAGCGTTAACCAAATAGGGGATAGTTTTATGGCATTTTTATTAATATATATATTTTTTTGTTTACTACTAATGGCGGCGATCAGCGATTTTTTTCGTGACTGCGACATTATGGCGGACACATCGGACGCTTTTGACAAATTTTTGGGACCATTGTCATTTTCACAGCGAAAAGTGCTTTAAAAATGCACGGATTACTGCAGGGGTTAACCACTAGGGGGTGCTGCAGGGGTTAAGTGTGACCTCATGTGTGTTTCTAACTGTAGAGGGGCGGGGCGGGGCTGGAAGTGTGACGTCACTGATCTTCGTTCCCTGTATCAGGGAACAGAAGATCACTGACACTGCCACAATGAAGAATGGGGAAGGTTTGTTTACACTCGTCTCTCCCCGTTCTTCAGCTCCTGCGACTGATCGCGGGACACCGGCGGCGATCGGGTCCGCGGGTCCCGCTTGCGCGGTCACGGAGCTTCGGCTGGGCTCTTAAAGAGGACGTACAGGTACCTGCCTGTGCCCAGCTGTGCCCTTCTGCCGAAGTATATCGGCGTGATGAGGTCCTTAAGTGGTTAATCTCCTCTTCTCAAGAGTGAATAAATTCAGTTCCTCTAATCCAGCCATTCTCAACCAGGGTTCCTCCAGAGGTGGCGAGGGGTTCCTTGAGCTGTGGCTGATTTACCTCCTGTTTGTTGGTGCCTACATAGTTCTGAGCCAATTCCACTTGGAGGAGCCAGTGGTATGACACCAATGATCTTCATAGTTCTCTGTAAGGGGGGCATTCTTACCACTACTGTAAAAAAGGGCATGCTTCTCACTGACCACCAAAGTAAGGGACATTGTTCCCACTGACTTTATCAGGGGTTCCAGAGACCTCACAATAATTTTTAGGGTTCCCCAGCGGTAAAAAGGTTGAGAAAGGCTGCTCTAATCTTTCCCCATAGCTGAGCTCCTCCATGCCTCTTATCAGTTTGGTTGCCCTTCTCTGCACTTTCTCCAGTTCCCCGATATCCTTTTTGAGAACTGGAACCCAAAACTGGACTGCATATTCCAGATGAGGTCTTACTAATGATTTGTACAGATTATGTCTCTCTCTCTGGAGTCCATACCTCTCTATACAAGATCCTTCTCCACTACGGATCCCCCCAGATCCTTCTCCACTACAGATCCCCCCAGATCCTTCTCCACTACGGATCCCCCCCAGATCCTTCTCCACTGCGGATCCCCCCCAGATCCTTCTCCACTACGGATCCCCCCCAGATCCTTCTCCACTACGGATCCCCCCCAGATCCTTCTCCACTACGGATCCCCCCCAGATCCTTCTCCACTACGGATCCCCCCCAGATCCTTCTCCGCTACAGATCCCCCCAGATCCTCTCCACTACAGATCCCCCCAGATCCTCTCCACTACAGATCCCCCAGATCCTTCTCCACTACAGATCCCCCCAGATCCTTCACTACAGATCCCCCCAGATCCTTCTCCACTACGGATCCCCCCCAGATCCTTCCCTGCTACAGATCCCCCCAGATCCTCTCCACTACAGATCCCCCCAGATCCTTCTCCACTACAGATCCCCCCAGATCCTTCTCCACTACAGATCCCCCCAGATCCTTCACTACGCATCCCCCCCAGATCCTTCTCCACTACGCATCCCCCCAGATCCTTCTCCACTACGCATCCCCCCAGATCCTTCTCCGCTACAGATCCTCTCCACTACAGATCCCCCAGATCCTTCTCCACTACAGATCCCCCCAGATCCTTCACTACAGATCCCCCCAGATCCTTCTCCACTACGGACCCCCCCCAGATCCTTCCCTGCTACAGATCCCCCCAGATCCTCTCCACTACAGATCCCCCCAGATCCTTCTCCACTACAGATCCCCCCAGATCCTTCTCCACTACAGATCCCCCCAGATCCTTCACTACGCATCCCCCCAGATCCTTTTCCACTACAGATCCCCCCAGATCCTTCTCCACTAGGGATCCCCCCCAGATCCTTCTCCACTACAAATCCCCCAGATCCTTCTCCACTACGGATCCCCCCCAGATCCTTCTCCGCTACAGATCCCCCCAGATCCTCTCCACTACGGATGCCCCCAGATCCTTCTCCACTACAGATCCCCCCGATCCTTCTCCACTACAGATCCCCCCGATCCTTCTCCACTACAGATCCCCCCAGATCCTTCTCCACTACAGATCCCCCCAGATCCTTCTCCACTACGGATCCCCCCCAGATCCTTCTCCACTACGCATTGCCCCAGATCCTTCTCCACTACAGATCCCCCCCAGATCCTTCTCCACTACGCATCCCCCCAGATCCTTCTCCACTACAGATCCCCCCAGATCCTTCACTACGCATCCCCCCAGATCCTTCTCCACTACAGATCCCCCAGATCCTTCTCCACTAGGGATCCCCCCCAGATCCTTCTCCACTACAGATCCCCCAGATCCTTCTCCACTACGGATCCCCCCCAGATCCTTCTCCGCTACAGATCCCCCCAGATCCTCTCCACTACGGATCCCCCCCAGATCCTTCTCCACTACGGATCCCCCCCAGATCCTTCTCCACTACGGATCCCTCCCAGATCCTTCTCCAATACGGATCCCCCCCAGATCCTTCTCCACTACGGATCCCCCCAGATCCTTCTCCACTACGGATCCCCCCAGATCCTTCTCCACTACGTATCCCCCAGATCCTTCTCCACTACAGATCCACCAAATCCTTCACTACAGATCCCCACAGATCCTTCTCCACTACGGATCCCCGCAGATCCTTCTCCACTACAGATCCACCAAATCCTTCACTACAGATCCCCCCAGATCCTTTTCCACTACGGATCCCCCCAGATCCTTCCTGCTACAGATCCCCCCAGATCCTCTCCACTACTGATCCCCCCAGATCCTTCTCCACTACAGATCCCCCCAGATCCTTCTCCACTACGGATCCCCCCAGATCCTTCCCTGCTACAGATCCCCCCAGATCCTCTCCACTACAGATCCCCCCAGATCCTTCTCCACTACAGATCCCCCCAGATCCTTCACTTCAGATCCCCCCAGATCCTTCTCCACTACAGATCCCCCCAGATCCTTCACTACGCATCCCCCCAGATCCTTCTCCACTACAGATCCCCCCAGATCCTTCTCCACTAGGGATCCCCCCCAGATCCTTCTCCACTACAAATCCCCCAGATCCTTCTCCACTACGGATCCCCCCCCAGATCCTTCTCCGCTACAGATCCCCCCAGATCCTCTCCACTACGGATCCCCCCCAGATCCTTCTCCACTACAGATCCCCCCGATCCTTCTCCACTACAGATCCCCCCAGATCCTTTTCCACTACAGATCCCCCCAGATCCTTCACTACGCATCCCCCCAGATCCTTCTCCACTACAGATCCCCCCAAATCCTTCTCCACTACGGATCCCCCCCAGGTCCTTCTCCGCTACAGATCCCCCCAGATCCTCTCCACTACAGATCCCCCCAGATCCTCTCCACTACAGATCCCCCCAGATCCTTCTCCACTACAGATCTCCCCCAGATCCTTCTCCGCTACAGATCCCCCAGATCCTTCTCCACTGCGGATCCTCCCAGATCCTTCTCCACTACAGATCCCCACCAGATCCTTCTCCACTACGCATTCCCCCCAGATCCTTCTCCACTACAGATCCTTCTGCACTACGGATACCCCCAGATCCTTCTCCACTACGGATCCCCCCCAGATCCTTCTCCACTACGCATTCCCCCAGATCCTTCTCCACTACAGATCCCCCCAGATCCTTCTCCACTACGGATACCCCCAGATCCTTCTCCACTACAGATCCCCCCAGATCCTTCTCCACTACGCATTCCCCCAGATCCTTCTCCACTACGCATTCCCCCAGATCCTTCTCCACTACGCATTCCCCCAGATCCTTCTCCACTATGGATCCCCCCAGATCCTTCTCCACTACGGATCCCCCCCCCCTAGTATGTATGATGTATATTCTTAGCCCCCAAGTGCATAACTTTACATTTATCAACATTAAACCTCATCTGCCACATAGTCGCCCACTTAGACAGAGCATTGAGGTCGGCTTGTAAATTGGAGACATCCTGCAAGGACGTTATTCCACTGCATAGCTTGGTGTCATCTGCAAATACAGAAATCTCAGACCCAATATCATTTATAAATATATTGAAAAGTAAGGGACCCAACACTGAACCTTGGGGTACACCGCTGATAACCTCCGACCATTCAGAGTAAGAATCATTAACCATGACTCTCTGAATTCTGTCTTTCATACCACGTCCACTGCCACCCCTCTGTCCAAGAATACCACATCCACTGCCACTCCTCTGTCCAAGTATATCACGTCCAAAGCCACCTCTCTGTCCAAGTATACCACGTCCACCGCCACCCCTCTGTCCAAGTATACCACGTCCACCCCTCTGTCCAAGTATACCACGTCCACCACCACCCCTCTGTCCAAGTATACCATGTCCACAGCCACCCCTCTGTCCAAGTATACCACATCCACCGCCACCCCTCTGTCCAAGTATATCACGTCCACAGACACCCCTCTGTCCAAGTATACCACGTCCACAGCCACCCCTCTGTCCAAGTATATCACGTCCACAGCCACCCCTCTGTCCAAGTATACCACGTCCACTGCCACGCCTCTGTCCGAGTATACCACGTCCACTGCCACGCCTCTGTCCGAGTATACCACGTCCACAGCCACCCCTCTGTCCAAGTATACCACGTCCACAGCCACCCCTCTGTCCAAGTATATCACGTCCACCGCCACCCCTCTGTCCAAGTATATCACGTCCACCGCCACCCCTCTGTCCAAGTATACCACATCCACCGCCACGCCTCTGTCCAAGTATACCACGTCCACTGCCACGCCTCTGTCCAAGTATACCACATCCACCGCCACCTCTCTGTCCAAGTATATCACGTCCACAGACACCCCTCTGTCCAAGTATATCACGTCCACCGCCACCCCTCTGTCCAAGTATACCACATCCACCGCCACGCCTCTGTCCAAGTATACCACGTCCACTGCCACGCCTCTGTCCAAGTATACCATGTCCACCGCCACCCCTCTGTCCAAGTATACCACGTCCACAGCCACCCCTCTGTCCAAGTATATCACGTCCACAGCCACCCCTCTGTCCAAGTATACCACGTCCACTGCCACGCCTCTGTCCGAGTATACCACGTCCACTGCCACGCCTCTGTCCGAGTATACCACGTCCACAGCCACCCCTCTGTCCAAGTATACCACGTCCACAGCCACCCCTCTGTCCAAGTATATCACGTCCACCGCCACCCCTCTGTCCAAGTATACCACATCCACCGCCACGCCTCTGTCCAAGTATACCACGTCCACTGCCACGCCTCTGTCCAAGTATACCACGTCCACCGCCACCCCTCTGTCCAAGTATACCACGTCCACAGCCACCCCTCTGTCCAAGTATACCACGTCCACCTCCACCCCTCTGTCCTAATATGCCACGTCCACTGCCACCCCTCTGTCCAAGTATACCATGTCCACTGCCACGCCTCTGTCCGAGTATACCACGTCCACCACCACCCCTCTGTCCAAGTATATTACGTCCACCGCCACCCCTCTGTCCAAGTAAATCACGTCCACAGCCACCCCTCTGTCCAAGTATACCACGTCCACCTCCACCCCTCTGTCCAAGTATACCACGTCCACCGCCAACTTCTGTCTTTCATGAATCCATGCTGTCTGTTGCTTAAAATATTTTTTAACAGCAAGGACTTATCTATGTGTCTTTTATTTATCTCTCCAGTATCTTCCCAATTATAGAAGTTAAACTAACAGGTCTATAGTTACTTGGTAAAGACTTTGTTCCCTTTTTAAATGTGGGCAACACGTTGGCCCTGCGCCAAGTATACCACGTCCACCGCCACCCCTCTGTCCAAGTATACCACGTCCAGAGACAGGTGTGACTGGCTCAGTGATCTCTGTACAGCACTGCGGTATATGTCAGAGCTATATAAAGGAGCACAATAATGACAATGTAATGGGTGGTTATAATGTATTTCATTAGATGGAATGTTGATTGTTTAGGAAATCCTTTTCTTTTTCCTTTTTTCTCTTCTACTCCTCATCCATTTATGTGACAGAATGTGGCGGCTCATCCTTTTCTTTGCCCCCCTCCTCCTCCTCCTCCCCCCCAATCATTGTTGCCCCTCCCCCTCCTCCTCCTGTGTTCAGGTGTCCCGCTGGCTCCCAAATTGCATTACAATGTAAATGGCGGTGGAGTGCGGCCCGCAGACACCAGTTTAGGCAAATGAGTTAAACACTCTTCCAACAATCTGGATGGCCGCGGGGAGCCCCGGGCTCAGAGGCTGACAGTCTGCTGGGACCATAATTCACAGATGAATTATAAAGCCATTTGGGGAGGTGGGACAGGGGCCCCCGAGCGCGCTCTGACGTCCGCCGAAATCTCCGATCGGTTAGTGTCACAGGAAGGCTGAGTCGGCTTTTGGCTTAAACACTGAAATGACACGTAAAAGACCTTTATATATTATTACACAGCCAGGAATTCTTCACCAGAAAACATGCTAAACAGAACGTGCGGTCAGGTCACAGCCATCCCCCGTAATATCCTTAAAGCTGTACATAAATCCCTATTAACTTACTTCTCTCTCAGCCCTCCCCTTTTGTCCTGTTCGATATACAGAGCCTTGAAAAAGTATTCATACCCCCTTGAAATTTTCCACGTAACGTTGCAACCAAAAACGTAAATGGATTTTATGTGATAAACCAACACAAAGTGTCACATAACTGTGAAGTGGAAGGAAAATTATAAATCTGAAAAGTGTGGGGGGGCATTTGTATTCAGCCCCCTTTACTCTGATACCTCTAACTAAAATCTAGGGGCAGAGGCGGCTCTTAAACTAGGCGGTTGCCTAAGGCCTCACACTCACAGGGACCTCGCGGCCGCCTAACCTGTCCAATGCATTACCCCAGTTTTGAGGGACAGGGGAGCTTAACGCTGCTGTGCTCAGGCAGCGTTAGGAGCCCTGACTCGCAAGCGGGGGTTGCCAGCGTCCCTAACAACTAGTGAATATCGGTGACACCACCCCTTGTGACGTCAATGACCCAGCATGCCCTCGGTCTATGATGTCAGAAGGGGGTGGGTTGACCAGGTGACATCACTGGGTGGCCCCTGGCAGGGCCGATTCTAGGGTCACAGGCACCTGGGTGCAGAAATATTTCTGGCGCCCCCACATGGGCGTCTTCATTTTACCAACTTCTCCCCTTTACAAATGTTTCTATGGTAATGACTCAACCACAGAGATGGTCCCCCACAAAATCTTCATTACCCTGGGGTCCTTACATGATCTGTTAACAATAAACTAATTACAGGAAGAGAAGCAGAGTACTTTATTGGGACCTGAAGGGGGGCATCTGTGATGGACACAGAAAAGGGTTCTGTAAGAGAGTTTGTTAGATTTTCGGCTCCCCCACCTCTGCAGGCGCCTGCGTGCAATGCACCCTGTGCACCCTGCCTAGGATTGGCCCTGGCCCCTGCCCCTTAGTTATTAAAGAGCAGGATCTGGGGGCCGCCTTTTTAAAGGAGGCTTCCAGATTCCGATAAGCCCCCTGCCCGCAGACCCCCGCAACCACCGGCCTAGGTTTGTTGGGAAGAGGCTCTTGTCCTTGAATTATTTTTCCCATCATGGGTGTGAGTGGGGCCCCATGTCAAGTTTTGCCTAAGGCCTCACAAAGTCTAGAGCCGCCTCTGTCTAGGGAACCAATTGCCTTCAGAAGTCAACTAATTAGTAAATAGAGTCCACCTATGTGTCATTTAAAGCGGAGGTCCACCCTAAAAAAATAAAATAAAAAAAAAGCCAAAAAGGCTCAAAAAATTTAAAAAAAAAAAAATATTCTTACCAGAAATGGCTGTTACTAGGCAGATCTTTCTAATCTGCCCCTTCCTTGTCCGCGGTGCTCCTCCGTCTCGTCGTCCTCGCGTTGTCTTTCGGAGAATGGGGCGCGCCGACTTCTGGGAACTGTGTGTCTCTGTACCTTGTACGGAAGGACGGACACTGATACGCGGTGTTTCTGTACCTTGTACAGGAGGACGAACACTGATCCGCTCTGTCTCTGTACCTTGTACAGGAGGACGGACACTGATCCGCTGTGTCTCTGTACCTTGTAGTGATTGGGAAGTGCAGACTTTGCTTCAAAGGAAGGGAGGAAGAGGCGGGAGCTGGGATAATGTAACTTCTTTGGTTGGCCAATGGAGAGGACAGAGGACTACCGATTCCTGAGAAGGTTGGGAGATTATGGTAACAGTGATGGGGAGTACAGACCGTGCTTCAAAGGAGGAAGGGAGGAAGAGGTGGGTGCTGGGACAATGTAACTTCCTTGGATGGCCAATGGAGAAGACAAATGACTACTGATTCCCGAGAAGGTTGGGAGAATATGGCAGCAGCGATGGGGAAGTACAAACTATGCTTCGAAGGAAGAGGCGGGTGCTGAGACAATGTAACTTCTTTGGTTGGCCAATTGAGAAGACAGAAGACTACGAATTCCCAAGAAGGTTGGGAGAATATGGCAGCAGCGATGGGGGAGTACAGGCTGTGCTTCAAAGGAGGAAAGAAGGGAGGAAGAGGTAGGTGCTAGGACAATGTAACTTCCTTGGTTGGCTAATGGAGAAGACAGAGGACTACTGATTCCGCTAAGGTTGGGAGAATATGGCAGCAGCGATGGGGAGTACAGACTGTGCTTAAAAGGAGGAAAGAAGGGAGGAAGAGGTGGGTGCTGGGACAATGTAACTTCCATGGCTGGCCAATGGAGAAGACCAAGGACTACTGATTCCTGAGAAGGATAGGAGAATATGGCATCAGTTACAGGGGAGTACAGACTATGTTTCGAAGGAAGGGAGGAAAAGGCAGGTGCTGAGACAATGTAACTTCCTTGGCTGGCCAATGGAGAAGACAGAAGACTACCAATTCCCAAGAAGATTGGGAGAATATGGCAGCAGTGATGGGGGAGTACAGGCTGTGCTTCAAAGTAGGAAGGAAGGGAGGAGGAGGTAGGTGCTGGGACAATGTAACTTCTTTGGTTGGCTAATGGAGAAGACAAACTACTACTGATTCCTGAGAAGGTTGGAAAAATATGGCAGCAGCAATGGGGGAGTACAAACTATGCTTCGAAGGAAGGCAGCAAGAGGCAGGTGCTGAGACAATGTAACTTCTTTGGTTGGCCAATGGAGAAGACAGAAGACTACCAATTCCAAAGAAGGTTGGGAGAATATGGCAGCAGCGATGGGGGAGTACAGGCTGTGCTTCAAAGGAGGAAAGAAGAGAGGAAGAGGTAGGTGCTGGGACAATGTAACTTCTTTGGTTGGCTAATGGAGAAGACAGAAGACTACCAATTCCCAAGAAGGTTGGGAGAATATGGCAGCAGCGATGGGGGAGTACAGGCTGTGCTTCGAAAGAGGAAGGAAGGGAGGAAGAGGTGGGTGCTGGGACAATGTAACTTCCTTGGCTTGCCAATGGAGAAAACAAAGGACTACTCATTCTCGAGAAGGTTGGGAGAAAATGACATGAGCGATGGGGGAGTACAGACTATGCTTCAAAGGAAGGGATGAAGAGGCAGGTGCTGAGACAATGTAACTTCTTTGGTTGGCCAATGGAGAAGACAGAAGACTACCAATTGGGAGAATATGGCAGCAGTGATGGGGGAGTACAGGCTGTGCTTCAAAGGAGGAAGGAAGGGAGGAAGAGGCAGGTGCTGGGACAATGTAACTTCTTTGGTTGGCCAATGGAGAAGACAGAAGACTATCAATTCCCAAGAAGGTTGGGAGAATATGGCAGCAGCGATGGGGGAGTACAGGCTGTGCTTCAAAAGAGGAAGGAAGGGAGGAAGAGGTGGGTGCTGGGACAATGTAACTTCTTTGGCTTGCCAATGGAGAAAACAAAGGACTACTGATTCTCGAGAAGGTTGGGAGAATATGACATGAGCGATGGGGGAGTACAGACTATGCTTCAAAGGAAGGGATGAAGAGGCAGGTGCTGAGACAATGTAACTTCTTTGGTTGGCCAATGGAGAAGACAGAAGACTACCAATTGGGAGAATATGGCAGCAGTGATGGGGGAGTACAGGCTGTGCTTCAAAGGAGGAAGGAAGGGAGGAAGAGGCAGGTGCTGGGACAATGTAACTTCTTTGGTTGGCCAATGGAGAAGACAGAAGACTATCAATTCCCAAGAAGGTTGGGAGAATATGGTAACAGCAATTTCATCATTCACATTCATGCAACAGGAAGTCAGTATCTGTGTGCAGACAGCCGCCATTTTGTTGAAGTCTACTGAAGCCTGACGAGCCGATCCGGTCTGTCTTGCACCAGTCTATCCACATGCATGATGATCCGACTGATCCAGGTTTAGAGGGGCATTTGTGGGGTACTATTTTCATTGTTTTGGGCTACAGTCTCTCCATGCTGGCACATTTATGGTAAGAGCTCCATGAACCTGAGGTGGTAAGATTCCACCATAAATAGAGGGAGTCAGACTGCGGAATTTCCTCGTCTGATTACTACGTTACGGTATCAGTATAAAAATAACTGGCGTGTTGTTACAATGTTTCATACAACCTTGAGGTCTTATTTCACAGGCGATAAATTCTGTCTCCATCCCGCTGAACAATGTCTACCTGCGTGCAATGGTGCAGCTCGCGCACACGCGCCCGGGTTCCACGCGCAGGAATGAGAGCGGCCTGCTGCCGGGACGAATAAAGGAATAATGGAGAGGCCCCCAGATTGCTTTATTTGTTTTTAATTGTGTGGCAGGAAAGAGGCAGCATGGCCTCTCGGCAAACATAACGCAGCAAGCGGGCCGCTGGTGACACATCAAATGAATGGGGAGAGCTTGGCCATCCGCAGGAACAATAACACGGTCAACGTTCGAGTTGGAAGTAGGGGGGGGGGAGGCGGGGGGACGTCAGCTTGTGACGAGAGCAATTCAATTAGCGTCAGCCCCTGGCCCCGTGCAGCAGGCGATAATTCGATTAGGGAAGTCAGCCTGGAGGAATACAATGGCAGAAGGAGACGCGTCACTCACAGATACTCGGTATTATTAGACGTTGCTGAGCCTGGGATCCCGGAGACAATGGCCGAACCGCGGAGGGCTTATTTAAAATATATCTAAAACCAAGAATTGTACCTATTGAACCTAAAACCAAAATTGGAATATATTGTAGCTTACCATCCCTGAGATGTGGTGGCTGCGTTCTTTTGTTTTTAGGGGTTTTGCACGTTATTTTCACCTGGTGATAATGGCAGTTTTTTTTTTCACAGATATTCCGATATCCGAACCAAGCGCCAATCCGACCCCCGAACCAATCACAGTTCAGACGAACCAACTTCTGCCTTCAGTCTGGCAACACACTTTGGCCCGGATTCACAAAGCACTTACGCCGACCTATCTCCAGATACGCCGCGTAAGTACAAATATGCGCCGTCGTATCTGTGTGCGCCGGACCCACAAACTAAGATACGCCTAAAAAACGACTTCATCCCACCGACGTAACTTGCCTACGCCGGCGTAGAGTGGGCGCATATTTACGCTGGACGCATCTGCCGCTCCCATTGATTTTCTATTCAAATATGCAAATGAGGGAGATACGCCGATTCACGAACGTTTTTGCGCCCGGCGCATGATTTAAGCGGTTTGCGTAAGTTTTACATCCGGTGTAAAGTTATTCCCCATAGATGAGGCGCAACCCATGCAAAGGTATGGAGCAGGGAACACAAGCCTACGTATTGTACGTTGGACGTCTGTGAATATGGGCCGACGTGGGTCTGGCTGGGCGTAGGTTACGTTCACGGCGTACACAGTGATCCGACGTATCTTAGGCAGTTGTTTCCGACGTGGTTGTGTGCATGCGCACGGAGATACGTCCATGTCCCGACACATGCGCAGTTCAGTTTAAGTACTTGTCTGGCGCCCATCATTAGCATGGATCACGCCCACTTCCACCTACTTCCACTTACGCCTAAGAAATATACGCTACGCCGGCGCAGAGTTGGGAGCATTTGCTTTGTGAATTCCATGCTTGCCTCTCCGCGCTGCGCCGGCGTAGCGTAAAAGAGATACGCTACGGCGGCATAAATGTGCGCCAATGTATGTGAATCCCCAAGGCCCGTTACAAGAAAAAAGGAGTCCAAGGTTACCAACCAATATCCGAATGGAAACGAATCACCAGGCCTTCAGGAAAAAACTCAAGACCCACCTCTTCTGAAGGCCAAACTAGACGGAAATGGATACCAAGCGCCTTGAGGCGATTCAGTTCGCATTTGTAGCGCTATACAAGTTTTTCATTCATTCACACACGATCAGAAATTCCGACAACAAATGTTCCATGTGAGCTTTTGGTGGGAAATTTCGACCCGTGTGTAGGCTTCGTTGGACATTTGCTGTCGTAAATTTCCGACCACAAAAATTTGAGAGCTGGTTCTCAAATTTTCCATCAAGAAAAGTTCTGGTCGGAAACTCCGATCATCTGTATGCAATTCCGACGCTCAAAAAATAACATGCATGCTCAGAATCAATGAACTTCATTGATCTCGGCGCGTTGCACGTCTCTTACCTGATACATTTTTGGGACCATTGTCATTTTCACAGAGAAAAGTGCTATAAAAATGCACTGATTACTGTGAAAATGGCAGTGAAGGGGTGAACCATTATGGGGCGCTAAGGGAGTGATTCTTACTGTAGGGGGGCGGGGCTGGATGTGTGACATCACTGATCGTCGTTCCCTATATCAGGGAACAGACGATCAGTGTCACTGCCACAGAGAAGAACGGGGAAGGTTTGTTTACACTCACTCAGCTCCTGTGACTGAAAACCCGACAGTATCTATAGTTTTGTCCTTCCATGGACAAGAAAAAAAAATTGAGGGACACGGGTCCCAACCCTCTGTGTTTATGGCCCTACTCTTGTGTACCGATAGCTACAAAAACGAGGCATGCCGGGTAGAGAATGGGTGATCCTGGATTGGTCCACCATTTTTCTATGTGCCCGTGTCCAATCCTCCGGCAGGTGGCAGTATAACCCGAGAGTATCTGAATTCCTGTGTGTCCCTCAATGGACTTCAACAAAAGAGTTTCAATGGGCCGCCCAATGCATGAAAAATGGGGGAAAATAAGTCCCTGACCCTTTTCCAAAAACGGCATTGGGGCAATAGTTGGATTATTATTAGATGGGAATTCGGGGGGGCAGCCATTTTCTGGCCTTTTACAAATGACTCAGAAACAGTGGAGATGAGTCCAGGATCTGGTCCAGGAAGAGCCATTTCCCGGATAATGACCAATTATCAGGATATCAGGCCGCTAATATCATAGAAAAGTTCACTCCAGGCCAAGATCTGATTGTGTGCCGCTATTAATCCCGCGGTCTGTTATACGCCGAGCAGAGGAAGGCGATTCTCCCCCCTCCCCCCGGACAGGATGAACTTCCGCAGAGGGATGTTTAGAGAGCCCTTAGATTATCGATTCTCCCACCATCGCCAAGTTATATTGTCTTCAGATCAAATGTTATTCATTATAAAGAAAGCAGGAATGAGGAAAATACTGCATTATGGCCACTAGATGGCACCGAGTATAATAGGAAATAAGTATGCTCCTCGGTGGCATCTAGTGGTCAGAATGATGTATTTTCCCCATGAACACTTGCAGTGGATAAGTAGCTCCTCCCATGTACATAAGTATCACAGACTCCTCCCATGTACATAAGTATCACAGGCTCCTCCCATGTACATAAGTATCACAGGCTCCTCCCATGTACATAAGTATCACAGACTCCTCCCATGTACATAAGTATCACAGGCTCCTCCCATGTACATAAGTATCACAGACTCCTCCCATGTACATAAGTATCGCAGGCTCCTCCCATGTACATAAGTATCGCAGGCTCCTCCCATGTACATAAGTATCACAGGCTCCTCCCATGTACATAAGTATCGCAGGCTCCTCCCATGTACATAAGTATCACAGGCTCCTCTCATGTACATAAGTATCGCAGGCTCCTCCCATGTACATAAGTATCGCAGGCTCCTCCCATGTACATAAGTATCACAGGCTCCTCCCATGTACATAAGTATCAAAGGCTCCTCCCATGTACATAAGTATCACAGGCTCCTCCCATGTACATAAGTATCGCAGGCTCCTCCCATGTACATAAGTATCACAGGCTCCTCCCATGTACATAAGTATCACAGACTCCTCCCATGTACATAAGTATCACAGGCTCCTCCCATGTACATAAGTATCACAGGCTCCTCCCATGAACATAAGTATCACAGACTCCTCCCATGTACATAAGTATCACAGGCTCTTCCCATGTACACAAGTATAACAGGCTCCTCCCATGTACATAAGTATCTCATGCTCCTCCCATGTACATAACCCTCCCACGTACATAAGTATCACAGGCTCCTCCCACGTACGTAAGTATCACAGGCTCCTCCCATGTACATAAGTATCACAGGCTCCTCCCACGCACATAAGTATTATAGGCTCCTCCCATGTACATAAGTATCACAGGCTCCTCCCACGCACATAAGTATTATAGGCTCCTCCCATGTACATAAGTATCACAGGCTCCTCCCACGTACATAAGTATTATAGGCTCCTCCCATGTACATAAGTATCACAGGCTCCTCCCACGTACTGTGATACTTATGTACATGGGAGGAGCCTGTGAAACTTATGTACATGGGAGGAGCCTGTGATACTTATGTACACGGGAGGAGCCTGTGATACTTGTATATGAAGGGTGACGTCACCATCCTTCCGGAGAGATCCCGGGGAAGACCAAGTACCCCGAGATCTCTAAAGTGTGGCCCTTGATTAAAGGTTGAGGGCCCACCGAAAAGAAACGAGTGCCATTATGAACGGGTCGCCCGTGTATCACAATGGATATAAAAATGTACACGCCCTTCCTTTTCTTTTTTATTAATAATGCAGCGCACCACAACGCAGATATACACGCCGCACTCTCCTCCCCTCCTCCTCCTGCCGTCGATGGTGGTGGGGGTCACACAGTACTCCCCTCTCCAAATGAAATTTCTCGGTACATTTCGTTGTTGTTGTTTTTTAACATTCTCCTTTAATTCCTCAGGAAGGGCCCCCCCCCCCCCCCCCGCCGCCATGCGTTTCGTCGTACGTCGCGCTCCCCCCCCCCCCCGTCTGCCTCCAGCCGGATCCCATAATGACGAAGACATAAATAATGATGTTTCATTTCGCTGCAGCAGCCTCCGGCCTCCCTCCTCCTCTAATTGGCCGCTATTGATGAGGCTGATCTTTAAGTAAAGTGTTAATGTCGCCGGTGATGAATATCCTGTATTTATTAGAATCTTATTGGAGGCTGTGGGGGGGAGGGGAGGGGGGGGCTCATAGGATTGGAAAATCGCTGTCAGGCCGATAAAAGGTGAAATGTTCGGAGGGTTTCGCGTCATTCTATGAAAAGCAGAGCGATCGGCTGAGAGAAACTCCGGCATTGCCGAGCGATCGGCTGAGAGAACACCGGCATTGCCGAGCGATCGGCTGAGCGAAACTCTGGCATTGCCGAGCGATCGGCTGAGCGAAACTCCGGCATTGCCGAGCGATCGGCTGAGAGAAACTCCGGCATTGCCGAGCGATTGGCTGAGCGAAACTCCGGCATTGCCGAGCGATCGGCTGAGAGAAACTCCGGCATTGCCGAGCGATCGGCTGAGAGAAACTCCAGGATTGCCGAGCGATCGGCTGAGAGAAACTCCGGCATTGCCGAGCGATCGGCTGAGAGAACACCGGCATTGCCGAGCGATCGGCTGAGCGAAACTCCGGGATTGTCGAGCGATCGGCTGAGAGAACACCGGCATTGCCGAGCGATCGGCTGAGCGAAACTCCGGCATTGTCGAGCGATCGGCTGAGAGAACACCGGCATTGCCGAGCGATCGGCTGAGAGAAACTCCGGCATTGCCGAGCGATCGGCTGAGCGAAACTCCGGCATTGTCGAGCGATCGGCTGAGAGAACACCGGCATTGCCGAGCGATCGGCTGAGAGAAACTCCGGCATTGCCGAGCGATCGGCTGAGAGAAACTCCGGCATTGCCGAGCGATCGGCTGAGCGTAACTCCGGCATTGCCGAGCGATCGGCTGAGAGAAACTCCGGCATTGCCGAGCGATCGGCTGAGCGTAACTCCGGCATTGCCGAGCGATCGGCTGAGCGAAACTCCGGCATTGCCGAGCGATCGGCTGAGAGAACACCGGCATTGCCGAGCGATCGGCTGAGAGAAACTCCGGCATTGCCGAGCGATCGGCTGAGAGAAACTCCAGGATTGCCGAGCGATCGGCTGAGAGAAACTCCGGCATTGCCGAGCGATCGGCTGAGAGAACACCGGCATTGCCGAGCGATCGGCTGAGCGAAACTCCGGGATTGTCGAGCGATCGGCTGAGAGAACACCGGCATTGCCGAGCGATCGGCTGAGCGAAACTCCGGCATTGTCGAGCGATCGGCTGAGAGAACACCGGCATTGCCGAGCGATCGGCTGAGAGAAACTCCGGCATTGCCGAGCGATCGGCTGAGCGAAACTCCGGCATTGTCGAGCGATCGGCTGAGAGAACACCGGCATTGCCGAGCGATCGGCTGAGAGAAACTCCGGCATTGCCGAGCGATCGGCTGAGAGAAACTCCGGCATTGCCGAGCGATCGGCTGAGCGTAACTCCGGCATTGCCGAGCGATCGGCTGAGAGAAACTCCGGCATTGCCGAGCGATCGGCTGAGCGTAACTCCGGCATTGCCGAGCGATCGGCTGAGCGAAACTCCGGCATTGCCGAGCGATCGGCTGAGAGAACACCGGCATTGCCGAGCGATCGGCTGAGAGAAACTCCGGCATTGCCGAGCGATCGGCTGAGAGAAACTCCAGGATTGCCGAGCGATCGGCTGAGAGAAACTCCGGCATTGCCGAGCGATCGGCTGAGCGTAACTCCGGCATTGCCGAGCGATCGGCAGTGGAAAATGACACCAAGGACAAGAAGATGTGGCGCTGCATTCCTTTTCTTGTTTTCTTTTTCTTATTCATTTTTCACCTGGTGATCCTGCCAGTAAAACACTTCTCATCTCAGGGGGTGACAACGCTCAGTCACCCTACTGTATCTATGGAGGGGCAGTGTTGTCACCAAGGTTCTGATTATCATGAGAGAATCTAAGGGTACCATGTAGAAGGAGGAGGAGACATTTCCTCAGTCTCCTCCCCCCAGCGATCAGACTGTACATTGTAACAATCAGAAGGTGAGAGGCTGCAGCAGGGGGCTGATCTGCGTCAAACACTCAGTCCATGACAAGGAATGAAATCTGAATCTCTCTCTGTCTCCAGTCTCGGTAAGGCGAGCGGCGGTGGCGGCGGCGCTCGCTTGATGTACGTTCATGGTGTCACATTTGCGTATTGCGAACACAGAACGGGTCCCGTGCGCCGCCCTGAAAATTTATGGGGCTTCCTAAGCGGCGATGTGAAGGCTGACGGGGCGCGGCGGATTTATCCCCGCGATCGGCGATATATGTGTCTGGAAGGAAAACGCGTGTTTGCTGGTAAATAATGGAGGAGATCTCCGACCACCAAATAAATCTGGAGGAACGTTCTTTGTGAATTCGGTGTCATCGGAGCATCTATCTCCGCGTATGGGGGGGGGGAGGGGTGACTGCGCCGATCCGTCCCGCCGCAGCCGCTGACTTGTCACTTTAGACGGAAGGCTGTTTTTTTCCCCTTCAGGCTAAATCCTGATTTATAAACGTTCATTTTCGCTCGGTTCGGAGGAGCGCGCCCGCCTGAAATAGCGAAAGTCGGCGCCGACCGCGTCCGGGTGAAGGTTCGCCAGCCAATGATGTCCAGCGATGTTTCCACCCGGTCGTTTGTCCTCCTGGAACCCTTTTTTTATACTTTGGACTTGGAGAACTCACATTCAGAGGCGGCTCTTTAATTAGGCAAAGAAGGCAGTCGCCTAGGGCCTCGCACTTTCATGGGCCTCACAGCCTCCTGATTTACCTGATGTGTGTGATAGAAGGGGAGGGAATGTCCCCGGTCAGTGTCCCCAAGCTGGCAGGGGGAGCGGCCCGGGCTGGTAGTTTGGCTTCCTCCTGTGACATCATCAGCAGAGCCGTACACTAGAATCTTTCAGAACGAACGTTCCCTGTAACCCCTGTAACACCAACCCTCCCTTTAAGCTCAACACCGACCCTTCCGGTAAGCCCAACACTGATTCTTCCCGTACGCTCAACACCGACCCTTCCCCATGAGCCCAACACTGACCCTTCCGGTAAGCCCAACACCCACCCTTCACATAAGCCCAACACTAACCTTCCCTTTAAGCCTAACACAGACCCTTTCCTGTAAGCCCAACACCGACCCTTCCCTTATGCCTATCACGACCCTTCCAGTATGCCCAACACAGACACTTTTCCGGTAAGCCCAATTCGACCTTTCCCGTATATCCAACGCAGACCCTGTCCGGTATGCCCAATACCGACCCTTTCCGTAACCTCAACACGGACCCTCCCCATAACACCAACATAGACCCTGCCCATAACACCAACACGGACCCCCGCTCTAACACCAACACGGACCCTGCCCATAACACCAACACGGACCCTCCCCATAACACCAACACGGACCCTCCCCATAACACCAACACGGACCCTGCCCATAACACCAACACGGACCCCCGCTCTAACACCAACACGGACCCTGCCCATAACACCAACACGGACCCCCGCTCTAACACCAACACGGACCCTGCCCATAACACCAACACGGACCCTCCCCATAAAACCAACACGGACCCTCCCCATAACACCAACACAGACCCCCGCTCTAACACCAAAACGGACCCTGCCCATAACACCAACACGGACCCCCGCTCTAACACCAACACGGACCCTGCCCATAACACCAACACGGACCCCCGCTCTAACACCAACACGGACCCTGCCCATAACACCAACACGGACCCTCCCCATAACACCAACACGGACCCTCCCCATAACACCAACACGGACCCTCCCCATAACACCAACACGGACCCTCCCCATAACACCAACACGGACCCTGCCCATAACACCAACACGGACCCCCGCTCTAACACCAACACGGACCCTGCCCATAACACCAACACGGACCCTGCCCATAACACCAACACGGACCCCCGCTCTAACACCAACACGGACCCTGCCCATAACACCAACACGGACCCTCCCCATAACACCAACACGGACCCTCCCCATAACACCAACACGGACCCTCCCCATAACACCAACACTGACCCTCCCCATAACACCAACACGGACCCTCCCCATAACACCAACACTGACCCTCCCCATAACACCAACACTGACCCTTCCTATAACCCCAACACAGACCCGCCCCATAACACCAACACGGACCCTCCCCATAACACCAACACGGACCCTCCCTATAACACCAACACAGACCCTCCCCATAACACCAACACTGACCCTTCCTATAACCCCAACACAGACCCGCCCCATAACACCAACACGGACCCTCCCCATAACACCAACACTGACCCTCCCCATAACACCAACACTGACCCTTCCTATAACCCCAACACAGACCCTCCCCATAACACCAACACCGACCCTCCCCATAACACCAACACGGACCCTCCCTATAACACCAACACAGACCCTCCCCATAACACCAACACGGACCCTTCCTATAACCCCAACACAGACCCTCCCCGTATGCCCAACACTGACCCTCCCTGTAACCTCAACACCGACCCTTCCCATAAGCCCAATCTATCGTATTGCACGGTGGCCACTTTCCACTGACCATTCCCACCTTCCTTTTCCCCCACTTTCTTTTTTATTTTTCCCCCTGTCTGTCTTGTTTTGTCACTTTTTTTGTTTGGTGCTTGCACTTTTAGTGTGGCGAGTAGGGTGCTGGTCCTCAGGCCTGCCTCTGAAAGTCTTGGGAGTAGGCGGACATGGCCTTCTGGCTTAGTTCACCTGCTCTCATGGGGTCTCCCTTCGGGGGAGCCTCACCGAGGAGGGTTCTGTCTCGGCAGTCCCTCCGAGGATGTTAGGCCATGTGGTTTCGGCTGCATGGGCCTTAGTGGGGTCCTTGTGGTTTCGGCTGCTTGGATTCCTATACTCTTTTCCTTGCCAGGAGCCTAACGCCCCGGGGATCAGAGCTGGGTCCTTTTCGAAGGACCATTGATGATGGCACCCGTCGCAGTTTTTTGTGTTTCACTCTTTATGTGTGTGCACATTTTTTCCTGCACCGGGTGAAGTTTTTGGGTTGTGTTTTGCACGCCACAGGCTTTTCAATAGAAAAAATAAGCCCAATACTAACCTTCCCTGTAACCTCAACACTGACCCTCCCCATAACCCCAACACTGACCCTACCCGGAAGCCCAACAGCGACCTTTCCCCGAATGCCTAACACCGACCCTTCCTGTAAGCCCTTTCAAGTAAATTCAACACTAGCCCTATTATTTTTAGACTCAACACATTGATGGTGGGTGTGAGCCATTTGATTCACCCATTAAATTTAAGTAATATCCTCAATATAATGCTAACAACAAACTTCCCTGTAACCCCAACATCAACCTTCTCTGTAACCCCAACACCAACCTTCCCTGTAATCCTAATGCTAACCCTCCCCGTAATCCCAACACTAATCCTCCCTGTAACCTCAACACTAACCCTCCCTTTAACCCCAACACTAACCCTCCCTGTAACCCCAACACCAACCCTCTCTGTAACCCCAACACCAACCCTCCCTGTAACCCCAACATCAACCTTTCCTGTAACCCCAACACCAACCCTCCCTGTAACCCCAACACTAACCTTTCCTGTAACCCCAACACCAACCCTCCCTGTAACCCCAACACTAACCTTCCCTGTAACCCCAACACCAACCTTCCCTGTAACCCCAACACCAACCCTCCTTGTAACCCCAACACTAACCCTTCCTGTAACCCCAACACCAACCCTCCCTGTAACCCCAACACCAACCTTCCCTGTAACCCCAACACCAACCCTCCCTGTAACCCCAACACCAACCCTCCCTGTAACACCAACACCAACCCTCCATGTAACCCCAACACTAACCCTCCATGTAACCCCAACACCAACCCTCCCTGTAACTCCAACACCAACCTTCCCTGTGACCCCAACACCAACCCTCCCTGTAACCCCAACACCAACCCTCCATGTAACCCCAACACCAACCTTCCCTGTGACCGCAACACCAACCCTCCCTGTAACCCCAACACCAACCCTCCCTGTAACCCCAACACCAACATTCCCTGTAACCCCAACACTAACCCTTCCTGTAACCCCAACACCAACCCTCTGTGTAACTCCAACACCAACCCTCCCTGTGACCCCAACACTAACCCTCCCTGTAACCCAACACCAACATTCCCTGTGACCCCAACACCAACCCTCCCTGTAACCCCAACCCTCCCTTTAACTCCAACACCAACCTTCCCTGTGACCTCAACACCAACCCTCCCTGTAACCCCATCACCAACATTCCCTGTGACCCCAACACTAACTCTCCCTGTAACCCCAACCCTCCCTGTGACCCCAACACCAACCCTCCCTGTAACTTCAACACCAACCCTCCCTGTAACCCCAACACCAACCCTCCCTGTAACTCCAACACCAACCTTCCCTGTGACCCCAACACCAACCCTCCCTGTAACTTCAACACCAACCCTCCCTGTAACCCCAACACTAACCCTTCCTGTAACCCCAACACCAACCCTCCCTGTAACCCCAACACCAACCCTCCCTGTAACCCCAACACTAACCCTCCCTGTAACCCCAACACCAACATTCCCTGTAACCCCAACACTAACCCTCCCTGTAACCCCAACACCAACCCTCTGTGTAACTCCAACACTAACCCTCCCTGTGACCCCGAAACTAACCCTCCCTGTAACCCAACACCAACATTCCCTGTGACCCCAACACCAACCCTCCCTGTAACCCCAACCCTCCCTGTAACTCCAACACCAACCTTCCCTGTGACCCCAACACCAACCCTCCCTGTAACCCCAACACCAACATTCCCTGTGACCCCAACACTAACTCTCCCTGTAACCCCAACCCTCCCTGTGACCCCAACACCAACCCTCCCTGAAACTTCAACACCAACCCTCCCTGTAACCCCAACACCAACCCTCCCTGTAACCCCAACACCAGCCCTCCCTGTAACTCCAACACCAACCTTCCCTGTGACCCCAACACCAACCCTCCCTGTAACCCCAACACTAACCCTTCCTGTAACCCCAACACCAACCCTCCCTGTAACCCCAACACCAACCCTCCCTGTAACCCCAACACCAACATTCCCTGTAACCCCAACACTAACCCTCCCTGTAACCCCAACACAAACCCGTTGTGTAACTCCAACACTAACCCTCCCTGTGACCCCGAAACTAACCCTCCCTGTAACCCAACACCAACATTCCCTGTGACCCCAACACCAACCCTCCCTGTAACCCCAACCCTCCCTGTAACTCCAACACCAACCTTCCCTGTGACCCCAACACCAACCCTCCCTGTAACCCCAACACTAACCCTCCCTGTAACCCAACACCAACATTCCCTGTGACCCCAACACTAACCCTCCCTGTAACCCCAACCCTCCCTGTAACCCCAACACCAACCCTTCCTGTAACTTCAACACCAACCCTCCCTGTAACCCCAACACCAACCCTCCCTGTAACTTCAACACCAACCCTCCCTGTAACCCCAACACCAACCCTCCCTGTAACCCCAACACCAACCTTCCCTGTGACCCCAACACCAACCCTCCCTGTAACCCCAACACCAACCCTCCCTGTAACTCCAACACCAACCTTCCCTGTGACCCCAACACCAACCCTCCCTGTAACCCCAACACCAACCCTCCCTGTAACCCCAACACCAACCTTCCCTGTGACCCCAACACCAACCCTCCCTGTAACCCCAACACCAACACTCCCTGTAACTTCAACACCAATCCTCCCTGTAACTTCAACACCAACCCTCCCTGTGACCCCAACACCAACCCTCCCCGTGACCCCAACACAATCACCCTTAGCTCTACCAACAACTATGTATTAGAAGGGCCCATGCAGTTGCCTACAATGATATCTCTGGTTTTAGTAAGATTTTACCAACATTGCATGCAGTGCAACCTCCCTCTCACTATAAAGGTAGGTAAGGGCTGAGTGGGCGGAGTTGGGAACCCCTGGCCTGCACATCTCTGGTGGACACATCTCTTCCTCTAGGAGATCCAGGAAGCACCCCCCCCCCCCCCCGGTGACCCCGTCACCAGCCTGGGGTGTAGGCTCTCACTTTTCCGCCTTTTTTGTGTGCAATTTACGGTTTTGCCAGCGGCAGGAGTGACCACGGGAGCTTGCAATCTATGAGACGGTTGTGCATCCTATCCCGTATCGATCGCTCCAGGAACATCTGCCTCTCTTCCTGTCCCCCCGCAGCCGTCATCCACCTTTATACGGACTCTTCCCGATCCAATTAGCATCTGATTCCCTCCGGATAATCGCATTTGTATTGGATTTGCAATATTTGGGGGATAGAAATGGCCGCAGCTAATATGACAGAGAAATGTTCTGTCACTGAGGACAATTAACGTCCAGATGTAAAGATATAATCTCCTAATGAGGGGCGATAATGAAATCCTCGCCTACGGCGGCCGACCTCCTGCCACTCACAGGAAGGAGAAGGCCCATAGGCACCGGCGAAGAGGACCTGGCACTGTGGGGGGGGCACCTAGAATATGAGAAGGGGGGGGGCACCTAGAATATGAGAGGGGGGTACCTAGAATATGAGAAGGGGGGGCACCTAGAATATGAGAAGGGGGGGCACCTAGATTATGAGAAGGGGGGGCACCTAGAATATGAGAAGGGGGGGCATCTAGAATATGAGAAGGGGTCACCTAGAATATGAGAAGGGGGCGCCTAGAATATGAGAAGGGTGGGGGGACACTAGAATATGAGAAGGGTGGGGGGCACCTAAAATATGAGAAGGGGGCACCTAGAATATGAGAAGGGGGGACACCTAGAATATGAGAGGGGCACCTGAGAGAAGGGGGGGCACCTAGAATATGAGAAGGGGGGGCACCTAGAATATGAGAAGGGGGGGCACCTAGAATATGAGAGGGGGGTACCTAGAATATGAGAAGGGGGGACACCTAGAATATGAGAGGGGGCACCTAGAATATGAGAAGGGGGGCACCTAGAATATGAGAGGGGGGCACCTAGAATATGAGAAGGGGGCACCTAGAATATGAGAAGAAGGGGGCACCTAGAATATGAGTAGGGGGGCACCTAGAATATGAGAAGGGGGGCACCTAGAATATGAGAAGAAGGGGACACCTAGAATATGAGAAGGGGGACACCTAGAATATGAGTAGGGGGGGCACCTAGAATATGAGAAGGGGGGGCACCTAGAATATGAGAAGAAGGGGACACCTAGAATATGAGAAGGGGGGACACCTAGAATATGAGAAGGGGGACACCTAGAATATGAGAAGGGGGGGCACCTAGAATATGAGAAGGGGGGACACCTAGAATATGAGAAAGGGGCACCTAGAATATGAGAAGGGTGGGGGGACACCTAGAATATGAGAAGAAGGGGGCACCTAGAATATGAGAGGGGGCACCTAGAATATGAGAAGTAGGGGGCACCTAGAATATGAGAAAGGGGGGGCACCTAGAATATGAGAGGGGCACCTAGAATATGAGAAGGGGGGGCACCTAGAATATGAGAAGGGGGGGCACCTAGAATATGAGAAGGGTGGGGCACCTAGAATATGAGAGGGGGGTACCTAGAATATGAGAAGGGGGGACACCTAGAATATGAGAGGGGGCACCTAGAATATGAGAAGGGGGGCACCTAGATTATGAGAAGGGGGGGCACCTAGAATATGAGAGGGGGGCACCTAGAATATGAGAAGGGGGCACCTAGAATATGAGAAGAAGGGGGCACCTAGAATATGAGTAGGGGGGCACCTAGAATATGAGAAGGGGGGGCACCTAGAATATGAGAAGAAGGGGACACCTAGAATATGAGAAGGGGGACACCTAGAATATGAGTAGGGGGGGCACCTAGAATATGAGAAGGGGGGGCACCTAGAATATGAGAAGAAGGGGACACCTAGAATATGAGAAGGGGGGACACCTAGAATATGAGAAGGGGGACACCTAGAATATGAGAAGGGGGGGCACCTAGAATATGAGAAGGGGGGACACCTAGAATATGAGAAAGGGGCACCTAGAATATGAGAAGGGTGGGGGGACACCTAGAATATGAGAAGAAGGGGGCACCTAGAATATGAGAGGGGGCACCTAGAATATGAGAAGTAGGGGGCACCTAGAATATGAAAAGGGGGGGCACCTAGAATATGAGAAGAAGGGGGCACCTAGAATATGAGAGGGGGGGCACCTAGAATATGAGAAGGGGGGGCACCTAGAATATGAGAAGGGGGGGCACCTAGAATATGAAAAGGGGGGGGCACCTAGAATATGAGAAGGGGGGGCACCTAGAATATAAGAAGGGTGGGGGGCTGGGTGACCAATGATTGCCATATGACCCCTCCCCGTTTTACCCATTTTTAGGGGTGACTTTGGGGCTGGGAGGACCAATGAGGTCTGTCCTCGATACTTATAACGCAATCATTCTACGCATTGTACATAAAGAGGACCTATCATCAGATATATCAATTTTATGTGAGAGCTATACAACATTAAAGTGTAAGCTCCTCTGTACAGAGACTGATGTGACTGTGGGGGAGGGGACATTAGAGTGTAAGCTCCTCTGTACGGAGACTGATGTGACTGTGGGGGGGAAGGGGACATTAGAGTGTAAGCTCCTCTGTACAGAGACTGATGTGACTGTGGGGGGGGAGGGGACATTAGAGTGTAAGCTCCTCTGTACAGAGACTGATGTGACTGTGGGGGGGGAGGGGACATTAGAGTGTAAGCTCCTCTGTACAGAGACTGATGTGACTGTGGGAGGAGGGGACATTAGAGTGTAAGCTCCTCTGTACAGAGACTGATGTGACTGTGGGGGAGGGGGACATTAGAGTGTAAGCTCCTCTGTACAGAGACTGATGTGACTGTGGGGGGAGGGGACATTAGAGTGTAAGCTCCTCTGTACAGAGACTGATGTGACTGTAGGGGGGAGGGGACATTAGAGTGTAAGCTCCTCTGTACAGAGACTGATGTGACTGGCTCAGCGATCTCCGTACAGCGCTGCGGTATATGTCGGTGCTATTATAATATAGAGAATAAAATAAGTATTACTAACCAAGGTTGGGAAATGCGGGGGGGGGGGGGGGTGTGAGGGGAGTGAAGAGCACCTGTGGTGTCGCCCATAATTGACATTTACCATTCTGTGTGGCTCATCCTTTATGGTTATTAGAGTAGAGAAAACAGAGGCAGGATGGTGGGGGTAGTAGTGCAATGATCCCCCCTCCATTGTCCCCGGTGGTACAGCAGTGCTGGTGGTGACCTGCTCTCAGGGTTCAGCGTGTCATGGACATTTGGGGGGGTCTCTCTCGCTCCCTCCAGCTGCTGGTGTCGGTCTGGAGTCTCTGAGCTGAGCAGGTTGCTAAACAAGTTAATTAGATCAAGAAGATGTTCCATGTCTGCAGAACGAGAGAGAGCGAGAGGGCCCAACTGTCAGCCTGCCGGACCTGTGAAGAATGGAGATACCTAATTCAATTAGGATTTCTTTCCCTCTCTAAACTAATTACACTACAATCTGCCATGAGGACCCTTTCCAGCATCTGAGCTGGAGGACAGGGAGGGGCCCCCGGGGGCCAAGGACTCTTCTGAGCATCTGGAAGTTCTCTAATGTGATGCTGAGATAATGAACTATGTACTATGATTCCCCGGCACTGCCATCATCCCAACATACACCAACCTTTCCTATTAGAGTGTAAGCTCTGATGACCGGACCCCCACCTGTCTCCTTCCTGTTATCTTCTGTATGGATATAGCGCCATATAATTCATAGGAAGGAAATGAGTAACAATGTTTATGGAGCTCTGGGCTGCAGACTCCAAGGTGGTCTTCCTTCCTTCCTTCCTTTCCCTCCCTATACTTCCCTTACCTTTCTTTCCTTCTCTGTTTTCCTTCTGTCCTTCCCTACCTTCCTTTCCTTTCTTCCTGCCTTCGTTCCTTCTCTTTTCCTTCCTGCCTTTCTTCATTCCTCCCTTCCCTTCTTTTCTTTCCCAGGGCCAGATTAAGAACATCATGGGCCTGGTGCTGAGGATTTTGGTGGGGCCTTTTATAAATAATAAATAAATGCGTGGGAATCACAGCGCAGCAATGGAGGGCCCAGTCTGTATGTAAGTGTACCCCAATGTGCTAATATGCTGTGCATATTTGTACATTGTGGCATAACCTACCCCAGGGCCTCTAAAAAGTGGTAATGTCAGGAAAGTAGCTGAGATCCCCGATGTTCCTCTGTACATCACCGTAGTAATCACAACATTAAATAAGTTCTAATAATGGGACAGAACAAATATGAGAACTGAGATTTCCTTTAGTTGAACTAACAAGTGTGTCCATTCTAGAGCTGGTAACATTGAGGGTATTCAGTATCATTTTAAAGAACTGTTTTTGTGGGTAAGCGACATAGGGGAGGAGTACGGACGGTATATAAGTGGGAAGTATGTGCAGGTGAGTGAGAGGAATGTGGAGGGTCTAACATTGGGCACTATGTACAGGAGAAGAGTGCAAAGGGTACGGCAAAAGGCACAATGTACAGGAGAGAAGTGTGGAGGGTATGACAGTGGGCATCATGTACAGGAGAGAAGTGTATGACAGTAGGCACCATGTACAGGAGAGGAGTGTGGAGGGTATGACAGTGGGCACTATGTATAGGAGAGGAGTGTGGATGGTATGATAGTGGGCACTATGTATAGGAGAGGAGTGTGGAGGGTATGACAGTGGGCAGTATGTACAGGAGAGTAGTGTGGACGGTATGATAGTGGGCACTATGTATAGGAGAGGAGTGTGGAGGGTATAACAGTGGGCAGTATGTACAGGAGAGGAATGTGGAGGGTATGACAGTGGGCAGTATGTACAGGAGAGAAGTGTATGACAGCAGGTACTATGTACAGGAGAGGAGTGTGAAGGGTATGACAGTGGGCAGTTTGTACAGGAGAGGAGTGTGAAGAGTATGACAGTGGGAAGTATGTACAGGAGGAGTGTGGGGGTATGACAGAGGGTAGTATGTACCAGAGAGAAGTGTGGAGGGTATGATGGGGCAGTATGTACAGGAGAGAACTGTGGACGGTATGACAGTGGGCAGTATGTACAAGAGAGGAGTGTGGAGGGTATGATGGGGCAGTATGTACAGGAGAGAAGTGTGGAGGGTATGACAGTGGGCAGTATGTACAAGAGAGGAATGGGGATGGTATGATAGTGGGCACTATGTATAGGAGAGGAGTGTGGAGGGTGCGACAGTGGGAAGTATGTACAGAAGAGGAGTCTATGACAGCAGGCAGTATGTACAGGAGAGGAGTGTGGAGGGTATGACAGTGGGCACTATGTACAGGAGAGGAGTGTGGAGGGTATGACAGTGGGCAGTATGTACAGGAGAGGAGTGTGGAGGGTATGACAGTGGGCAGTATGTACAGGAGAGGAGTGTGGAGGGTATGACAGTGGGCACTATATATAGGAGAGGAGTGTGGAGGGTATGACAGTGGGCACTATGTACAGGAGAGGAGTGCGGAGGGTATGACAGTGGGCACAATGTATAGGAGTGGAAGGATGTTTAGGGACTGCGTAGTGGTTAAGCGGGTCATACATGAATTGAAATTACACCAATTATTCCGAGACAAGCCATAGCCGATCTATGTATGGGCTAGCTGGTTTTACACAAGTCAATCTATTAATCGACTTGAGTACAACCAGCCTGTTTTTCCAAAAACAATCAGTGCTGCCAGCTATAGATAGCAACACTGATCATTGTACTCACTGGCAGAACACAATAACACTACAGGAGTGATTCCCCCATCTACAGGTCAGCAGGTGAGAGGGTGTGTGGGGACAGGCTGGGGAGAGATACCAGCCAGTAGCTGGGTAGGCACTGGCTAGTATCAGAGCCAGATACACACAGGTTACATACGTCGCGATCATTCGAGCGAGAGCAATAATTCTAGCACTAGACTTCCTCTGTAACTCTAAACATCTAACCTAAAAAATGTTTAAAGCATCGCTTAGGATACCAAAAAAAAAAAAAATCGTGCTAACTTTAGTGTTTTTTTAATGTATGAAACAGTTTATTTCCAAAAAAAACATGTTTGAAAAATTGCTGCGCAAATACAGTACCGTGCTAGAGCTGCACAATTAATCGTTAAAATTGTGATCTTGATTCAACCCCCCTGACATCTCCAATGCAGAGTTTGCTGATTCTTTCATATAACAAATGGAGAGACTTTCAGCTGTCAAAAGAAAATATCTGGACAGTCTGCCAAGTTCTTAGCAGGAAACATTGTAACTAACGCTTTCTTCTTATATCAAAGGGATAAACTTCTGTGTGTAAAGAAAATATCCGGGCAGTCTGCCAAGTTTGTAAACAACATGAAACATTGTAACCAACTTCCTTTTTAGGACAAACTTCTGTGTGTAAATGCAAGAAATGTAACCACTTAAAGTCCAACACTTGTTTAAGTTAAAAAGCAATATTTTTTGCTAGAAAATTACTTGGAACCGCCAAACATTATATATATATTAGCAGAGACAAAAATGGCAATTGCTGCAATATTTTATGTCACACTGCATTTGCCCACTTCAATGAATAATAAAAACCATAAAAACAAAACAGTAAAGTTAGCCCATTTTTTTTCATTTTAATGTGAAAGATGATGTTATGCCGCACGAATCGTGAGAGAATCGTGATCTATCTTCTAAGCAAAAAAATTGCAGTTGTTGTTTTAGCCAGAATCGTGCAGCTCTATACCGTGCAACATAAAAAGTTGCAAAGACCACCATAGAGTAATTTTCTAGCAAAAAACAAATGATGATTTTTTTTTTCTCAGTCTGCTGCAGTGTGTCAGCTTGTATTTATAATGGCCGCTCTGTATGTAGCTTCTGACAGGCTGTGCAAGCAGGCCCGTATCTCCGGAACCATAAATGATAGCCATCCCATATTTTGACCGGTTGTGGGGTAGGTCTTCAACTGACTATCCCCCAAATGTGGGGTTTCTGTGACCTCTGGTCATCGAGCTACAACCCCTAAAGTCGATCTAAAAAAAAAAAACTTTTTTTTTTTTTTATTTTTTTTTTGGGGCAAATGGGCCTATCTTGAGAAAGGGGCCTGGAGCTGCAGCTCCATCAGCCCCTCTGTTAATCCGGCCCTGTTCTTTCCTACCCTTCACTTCCTTTGTTCTCTTTTCCTTTCTTTTCTATTCCCCCTCTTCTTCTGTTGCTTCCTTACCGCCTTCCCCTCTTTCCTCCCTTCCCGCCCTTCCTTACTCTTTCCTTTCCTGCCATTTCCCGTCCTTCTCTTTTGCTTTATTTCTGTAGCCAAATACAAGGTTGAAAAAAACACACATGAACTATCTTTTCTATGAGAGTACTTATCATTCTCTTCAGATATATTTTCCTTCCATTCCATACTTTCTTCCCTTTCCTTCCTTCCATCCTTTCTTTCCTTTACTTTCTTCCCTTTCCTTCCATCATTCATTCCCTTCCATCCTTCCTTTCCCTTTATTTCTCCATTCCTTTCTTCCTTTCCATCCTCCCTTTCCTTGCTTCCTTCCTTTTTTCCCTTCCTTCCCTTATTTCTCTCTTCTGTCCTTCCCTTCCACCCTTCCATTTTCTTCCTTCCTGCCCTTCTTCCCTACCTTCCCTTTCTTCTTTTGTTTCTTCCTTCCTTCCTCCCTGCCCTCCTTTCTTCCTTCCCTCCTTTTTTCCCTTCCTTCCTTCCTCCCTCCCTCCTGTCCTTCTTTGCTTCCTCCCTCCCTCCCTCTCTTCTTCCCTTTCTTCTTCCCTTCCTCCCTCCCTTTCTCCTTCCCTTCCTCCCTCCCTTTCTCCTTCCCTTCCTCCCTTCCTCCTATCCTTCTTCCCTTTCTCCCTTCCTCCTTCCCTTCATTCCTCCCTTCCTCCTGTCCTTCTTCCCTTCCTCCCTCCCTCACCTCCCTCACCTTCCTCCTTCCCTTCTCCCTCCTCCCTTCCTTCTTCCTTCCTTCCTCTCCCTCCCTCCTCCCTTCCTCCTGTCCTTCTCCCTCCCTCCTTCCCCCTTCCTTCCTTCTTCCCTTCCCCTCCCTTCCTCTCCCTCCCTTCCTCCTTCCTTCTCCTTCCTCCCTCCCTCCCTTCCCTTCCTCCCTCCCTCCCTTCTTCTCTTCCTCCCTCCCTTTCTCCCATCTTCCCTTCCTTCTTCCCTTCCTCCCTTCCCTCCTTCACTTCCTTCTTTCCTTCTTCCCTTCCTCCCTCCCTTCTTCTCTTCCTTCTTCCCTCCCTCCCTCCTTCCCTCCCTTCCTTCTTCCCTCCCTTCCTTCTTCTCTTCCTCCCCCCCTCCCTTCCTCCTTCCCTTTCTCCCGTCTTCCCTTCCTTCTTCCCTTACTTCTTCCATTCTTCCTTTCCTCTCTTCCCTCCTTCCCTTCCTTCCTTCTTCTCTCCCTCCCTCCCTCCCTTCTTTCCTCCCTCCCTCCATTCCTTCCTTCCTTCCTTCCTTCCTTCCTTCCTTCCTTCCTTCCTTCCTTCCTTCCTTCCTTCCTTCCTTCCTCCCTTCCTCCCTTCCTTCTTCCCTTCCTACTTCTCTCCCTCTCTTCCTCCCTCCCTCCCTTCTTCCCTTCCTTCCTTCCTTGTTTTCTTTTGTATAGACAAGGTTGAAATAAATACACATTAAAGTTCTTCGCTACCAAAGAATTTGTTTTCCCATTAAGAACAAAATAAATCACCTAATGTAAACCGAGTGCAGCGGCTGCCAACGAATCTGCAATTTTGTATGGGTGCATCAAGGGAATCTCACGTGCAAGTCCTGATAGGCTGTCTAAATGAAGAAGATCCCATCACTGCCAGCCTGCTTGTTAGCAGCCTGTGTATAACTGACTAACATATTATCTGGCTTTTAAATACTTCATATCTGGCTGTCTATGACCTCACACTACTTCCCGATTCTCCGGCCTCTTACAAGCGGCAGCCAATGAGGGTAAGACTCCAGAATTACACAGGGGTTCCCTCACTTTACAGGCATTTCACTTCCTGTTGTGGCCATAGAACAGGAAGTGAAGGGAAATCTCCCCAGTGGGACACAGATGGCAACCCCTCCCCCCCCCCACTTACTCTATCCAATGATGAAAGAAAAATTACCCTTCTACTTTAATTAATCAAACCTTCATAATAGTAAGTAACCAGCCCATATCCTACTACAGGTACCTGCACCAATCCTAACTTCATCATAAGTGACTATATTTAATTCTAACCTTATTACCCAACACTAATACTAAGTAACTAATTCTAGTTCTAGCCCTATTACTTAACACTAATACTAAGTAACTAATTCTAATTCTAATCCTATTACTTAACACTAATACTAAGTAACTAATTCTAACCCTATTACTTGACACTAATACTAAGTAACTAATCCTAACTGTAACCCTATTACCCCAACACTAATACTAAGTAACTAATCCTAACTGTAACCCTATTACCCCAACACTAATACTAAGTAACTAATCCTAACGGTAACCCCATTGCCCAACACTAATACTAAGTAACTAATCATAGCCCTATTACTCAACACTAACACAGTACTAAGTAACCAATCCTAACTAACCCTATTACTCAACACTAATACTAAGTAACTAACTCTAACTGTAACCCTATTACCCCAACACCTATTACCCCAACACTAATACTATGTAACTGTAACCCTGTTACCCCAACACTAACACCGTTCTATGTAACTAATCCTAACTCTAACCCTATTACTCAACACTAGTGTTGAGCGGAATACGCCATATTCGATTTCGCGATATTGCGCGAATATATAGAAGAATATTCGCGAATATTTGCTAATATCGAATATTCGTGATATTTTATCCAAAAAAAAATTTGTGAAATTTCGCTAATGCGAAAATGATTTGCGAAATTCTCATAAACGGAGATAATTTCCTGTATTACTAAACTAATATGCACTAAACACTAACTCTACACTAACTCTACTTAAAAGAAAGGAGAATAAGGGGGCAAAAGAAGGGCGGAGAAGATAATCGCGCAATATTCCGTTTGCCGAATATTCGAGTTATTCTGATTGGCTCTGATGCAAAAGAAGGGCGCATCAGAGCCAATCAGAATAACTCGAATATTCGGCAAAAGGAATATTGCGCGATTACCTTCTCCGCCCTTCTTTTGCATCAGCGCCAATCAGAATAACTTGAATATTCGGCAAAAGGAATATCGCGCAATATTCCTTTTGCCAAATATTCGAGTTATTCTGATTGGCTCTGATGCAAAAGAAGGGCCGAGTAGCTGATGCGATTCTTTTATGTTGCCGAAAATTCGCAATGCGAATTTTCGGCAACATAAAAGAATCGCATCAGCTACTCGGCCCAGGGTCTCTCTCTAATCATACCAGCAATGCTTTTAGTCGATGGAGATCACTAGGATGCGATCTGTTTTACAAATAAATTTGAAAAAATACGAATATTCGCCATAGCGAATATTCGCCGCAATATTCGAGTTATTCGCGAATACTCGAATATGCAATATTCGTAGCAATGCGAATATTCGTGAGCAACACTACTCAACACTAATACTAAGTAACTAATCCTAACTGTAACCCTATTACCAAACACTAATCCTATAGAATTGGGTATATGTGATTGTACATTACTATTATTATTTTATTTCTTATGGTTGAACTTGATAGACTAGTGTCTTTTTTCAACCTGACTAACTATGTAACTATGTAACTGTAACCCTATTACCCCACCAATAATACTAAGTAACTAATCCTCACTCTAACCATATTACTCACCACTAACACAGTACTAAGTAACTAATCCTAACTCTAATCCTATTACCCAACACTAACACAGTACTAAGTAACTAATCCTATTACCCAACACTAATACTAAGTAATTAATTCTAACTGTAACCCTATTACCCCAACACTAATACTAAGTAACTAATCCTAACTGTAACCCTATTACCCCAACACTAACACAGTACTAAGTAACTGATCCTAACTCTAAACCTATAACCCTAACACTAACACTAATAACAGGGTTAGAGTTCAGATGAGCTACCTAGTATTAGTGTTAGTGTAATAGAGTTAGAGTTAGGATGAGCTACCTAGTATTAGTGTTAGGGTAATGAGGATAGAGCTAGGATAAGCTAACACTAATACTAAGTAACGAATCCTAACTCTAACCCTATGACCCTAACACTAATATTAAGTAGCTCATCCTAGCTCTACCCTTATTACCCTAACACTAATACTAGGTAGCTCATCCAAACTCTAACCCTGTTACCCTAATACTAATACTAAGTAACTAATCCTAACACTAATCCTATTACCCTAACACTAATACTAAGTAACTAATCCTAACACTAATCCTATTACCCTAACACTAATACTAAGTAGCTCATCCAAACTCTAACCCTATGACCCTAACACTAATTAACATATTCTAACTGTAACCCTATTACCCCAACACTAATACTACATAGCTCACTCTAGCTCTACCCTTATTACCCTAATACTAATACTAAGTAGCTCATCCTAACTCTAACCATGTTACCTTAAAGTGGATGTAAACCCACAATGTCACAATGTAGAGTATAAGATTTCCTATCATCTATGCCCAGTCTTGCCACACAGAGTTAATCCAGATCTGAGCAATCCTCTTTAAATGTTCAGTGAAAATGAACAGTCTTCCAGATAAAAACTTGTCTAAATAAAAAGTCAGTTTTCTCTCTTCTTGCTTTGAGTGACAAGTTATTTACATATCTAGCTAGGACATGTTTATCATATGTTATGTTATGTTTATCATAACATGAGGTATAAAAAGGGAGAAATCCACCCCTCCCCCACATAACACACCCTGGTAATATACAATGAACTTTGGATCACCTCATGTTATGATAAACATAACATAACATATGATAAACATGTCCAAGCTAGATATGTAAATAACCTGTCACTCAAAGCAAGAACAGAGAAACGGACTTTATAATTTGGCAAGTTTTTATCTGGAATTCTGTAAATTTGCACTGAACATTAAAAGAGGATTACTCAGCGCTGGATTAACTCTGTGTGGCAAGACTGGGCACAGATGATAGGAAATCTTATACTCTACATTCTGACATCAAAAAAAAGAAAAACAAAAATTGGGGGTTTACATCCACTTTAACACTAATACTAAGTAACTATTGCTAACGCTAACCCGATTGTTCCAACACTAATACTAAGGAGCTCACCCTAAGGGCCCTTTCACACGTGCGGACGAACGGTCCGCTTTTTCTAAGTCCGTAAACGGACTTAGAATGGGGCCCTATGGGATCACGGCCATTAGCGGATGAGTATGCGCTAACGTCCGTGATCACCCGCCTAGGGGAGAGCAGAGAAGAGACAGGGCGGTCCCTGCACAGTGTGCGGAGACCGCCCTGTCAGATGCCAGGTCAGCGGGGATATACGGAGGAATCCCCGCTGAGCCAAACGGGCTAACGGAGCGGGTCCAAAACGGTCGGACCGTTCCCATCAGATCTATTCCCTCGTGTGTACAAGGCCTAATCCTATTACCCTAACACTAAGTAACTAATCCTAACTCTAATCCTATTACCCCAACTCTACTACTAAGTAACTAATCCTAACTCTAATCCTATTACCCCAACTCTAATACTAAGTAACTAATCCTAACTCTAACCCTTTTACCCAACACTAACACTAAGTAACTAATCCTAACTCTAATCCTATTACCCCAACTCTACTACTAAGTAACTAATCCTAACTCTAATCCTATTACCCCAACTCTACTACTAAGTAACTAATCCTAACTCTAATCCTATTACCCCAACTCTAATACTAAGTAACTAATCCTAACTCTAACCCTTTTACCCAACACTAACACTAAGTAACTAATCCTAACTCTAATCCTATTACCCCAACTGTACTACTAAGTAACTAATCCTAACTCTAATCCTATTACCCAACACTAATACTAAGTAACTATTCCTAACTCTAACCCTATTACCCAACACTAATACTAAGTAACTATTCCTAACTCTAACCCTATTACCCAACACTAATACTAAGTAACTAATCCTAACTCTAATCCTATTACCCAACACTAATACTAAGTAACTATTCCTAACTCTAACCCTATTACCCAACACTAATACTAAGTAACTATTCCTAACTCTAACCCTATTACCCAACACTAATACTAAGTAACTATTCCTAACTCTAACCCTATTACCCAACACTAATACTAAGTAACTATTCCTAACTCTAATCCTATTACTCAACACTAATACTAAGTAACTAATCCTAACTCTAATCCTATTACCCCCAACTCTAATACTAAGTAACTAATCCCAACTCTAACCATATTACCCAACACTAATACTAAGCAGGGCTTTTTTTCAGGGGGAACTTGGGGGAACTCAGTTCCACCACCTTTGGCTCAGACCCTTTGGTGCCTGCTCACCACAATCACTTGTAAACACAGAAGTCTGGTTTCTGTGTTTACAAGTGACAGCTCTGCACTCTGTGTGTAACCCACTGAACTCTGTACTCTGTATGTAATGCAATCCTGGTATTTAATGTCCCTTTAAGACCCTTCTACTGTTTGTGAAATCTGAATGGGTCATGGTTGAGTTCCTGCACCTATTTTCTGAGAAAAAAAGCTCTGATACTAAGTAACTAATCCTAACTCTAACCCTATTACCCAACACTAATACTAAGTAACTAGTCCTAACTCCAACCCTTTTACCCTAACACTAATACCAAGTAGCTTATCCTAACTCTATTACCCGAACACTAATACTAAGTAACTAATTCTAACTCTAACCCTATTACCCAACACTAATACTAAGTAACTAGTCCTAACTCCAACCCTTTTACCCTAACACTAATACCAAGTAGCTTATCCTAACTCTATTACCCGAACACTAATACTAAGTAACTAATCCTAACTCTAATCCTATTACCCCAGCACTAATACTAAGTAGCTCACCTGAACTCTAACCCTGTTTTTAGAGTTAGTGTTAGGGTAATAGGTTTAGAGTTAGGATTAGTTACTTAGTACTGTGTTAGTGTTTGGGTAATAGGGTTACCGTTAAAGTTAGTCTAACTCTATTACCCAAACACTAATACTAAGAAGCTCATCCTAACTCTAATTCTATTACCCTAACATTAAGTAACTAATCCTAACTCAAATCCTATTACCCCAACTCTAATACTAAGTAACTAATCCTAACTCTAACCCTATTACTCAACACTAATACTAAGAAACTAATCCTAACTCTAATCCTATTACCCCAACTCTAATACTAAGTAACTAATCCTAACTCAAATCCTATTACTCAACACTAATACTAAGTAACTATTCCTAACTCTAACCCTATTACTCAACACTAACACTAAGTAACTAATCCTAACTCTAATCCTATTACTCAACACTAACACTAAGTAACTAATCCTAACTCTAATCCTATTACTCAACACTAATACTAAGTAACTAATCCTAACTCTAGTCCTATTACCCCAACTCTAATACTAAGTAACTAATCCCAACTCTAACCCTATTACCCAGCACTAATACTAAGTAACTAATTCTAACTCTAACCCTATTACACAACACTAATACTAAGTAACTAGTCCTAACTCCAACCCTTTTACCCTAACACTAATACCAAGTAGCTTATCCTAACTCTATTACCCTAACATTAATATTAAGTAACTAATCCTAACTCTAATCCCATTACCCCAGCACTAATACTAAGTAGCTCATCTGAACTCTAACCCTGTTATTTAGAGTTAGTGTTAGGGTAATAGGTTTAGAGTTAGGATTAGTTACTTAGTACTGTGTTAGTGTTTGGGTAATAGGGTTATAGTTAGAGTTATTCTAACTCTATTACCCAAACACTAATACTAAGGAGCTCATCCTAACTCTAATTCTATTACCCTAACACTAAGTAACTAATCCTAACTCCAATCCTATTACTCAACACTAATACTAAGTAACTAATCCTAACTCTAATCCTATTACTCAACACTAATACTAAGTAACTAATCCTAACTCTAACCCTATTACCCAACACTAACACTAAGAAACTAATCCTAACTCTAACCCTATTACCCAACACTAATACTAAGTAACTAATTCTAACTCTAACCCTATTACCCAACACTAATACTAAGTAACTAATCCTAACTCTAATCCTATTACTCAACACTAATACTAAGTAACTAATCCTAACTCTAATCCTATTAGCCCAACTCTAATACTAAGTAACTAATCCTAACTCTAACCCTATTACCCAACACTAACACTAAGAAGCTAATCCTAACTCTAACCCTATTACCCAACACTAATACTAAGTAACTAATCCTAACTCTAATCCTATTACCCCAACTCTAATACTAAGTAACTAATCCTAACTCTAACCCTATTACCCAACACTAATACTAAGTAACTAATCCTAACTCTAACCCTATTACCCAACACTAACACTAAGAAACTAATCCTAACTCTAACCCTATTACCCAACACTAATACTAAGTAACTAATCCTAACTCTAATCCTATTACTCAACACTAATACTAAGTAACTAATCCTAACTCTAATCCTATTACCCCAACTCTAACACTAAGTAACTAATCCTAACTCCAATCCTATTACTCAACACTAATACTAAGTAACTAATTCTAACTCTAATCCTATTAACTCAACACTAATACTAAGTAACTAATCCTAACTCTAACCCTATTACCCAACACTAACACTAAGAAACTAATCCTAACTCTAACCCTATTACCCAACACTAATACTAAGTAACTAATCCTAACTCTAATCCTATTACCCAACACTAATACTAAGTAACTAATTCTAACTCTAACCCTATTACCCAACACTAATACTAAGTAACTAATCCTAACTCTAATCCTATTACTCAACACTAATACTAAGTAACTAATCCTAACTCTAATCCTATTACCCAACACTAATACTAAGTAACTAATCCTAACTCTAATCCTATTACTCAACACTAACACTAAGTAACTAATCCTAACTCTAACCCTATTACCCAACACTAATACCAAGTAGCTTATCCTAACTCTAACTCTATTGCCCTAACACTAATATTAAGTAACTAATCCTAACTCTAATCCTATTACCCCAGCACTATTACTAAGTAGCTCATCTGAACTCTAACCCTGTTATTTAGAGTTAGTGCTAGGGTAATAGGTTTAGAGTTAGGAGGATTAGTTACTTAGTACTGTGTTAGTGTTTGGGTAATAGGGTTACAGTTAGAGTTATTCATCCTAACTCTAATTCTATTACCCTAACTCTAATACTAAGTAACTAATCCTAACTCTAATCCTATTACTCAACACTAATACTAAGTAACTAATCCTAACTCTAATCCTATTAAGCCAACTCCAATACTAAGTAACTAATCCTAACTCTAATCCTATTACTCAACACTAATACTAAGTAACTAATCCTAAATCTAATCCTATTACTCAACACTAATACTAAGTAACTAATCCTAACTCTAACCCTATTACCCAACACTAATACTAAGTAACTAGTCCTAACTCCAACCCTTTTACCCTAACACTAATACCAAGTAGCTTATCCTAACTCTAACTCTATTACCCTAACACTAATACTAAGTAACTAATTCTAACTCTAATCCTATTACCCCAGCACTAATACTAAGTAGCTCATCTGAACTCTAACCCTGTTATTTAGAGTTAGTGTTAGGGTAATAGTTTTAGAGTTAGGATTAGTTACTTAGTACTGTGTTAGTGTTTGGGTAATAGGGTTACAGTTAGAGTTAGTCTAACTCTATTACCCAAACACTAATACTAAGGAGATAATCCTAACTCTAATTCTATTACCCTAACACTAAGTAACTAATCCTAACTCTAACCCTTTTACTCAACACTAATACTAAGTAACTAATCCTAACTCTAATCCTATTACCCCAACTGGAATACTAAGTAACTAATCCTAACTCTAATCCTATTACTCAACACTAACACTAAGTAACTAATTCTAACTCTAATCCTATTACCCAACACTAATACTAAGTAACTAGTCCTAACTCCAACCCTTTTACCCTAACACTAATACCAAGTAGCTTATCCTAACTCTAATCCTATTACCCCAACTGGAATACTAAGTAACTAATCCTAACTCTAACCCTATTTCCCCAACTCTAATACTAAGTGACTAATCCTAACTCTAATCCTATTACTCAACACTAATACTAGGTAGGTCACCCGAAGTCTATTAGCCTAACACTTATACTAAGTAACTAATCCTAACATTAACCCTATTACCCAACACTAATACTACATAGCTTATCCTAGCTCTATCCTTATTACCCTATGTAGTATTAGTGTTAGGGTATTAGGGTTAGATTAGGGTAAAAGTATTAGTGTTGGGGTAATAGGATTACGTTAGGATGAGCTCCTTACTATCAGTGTAATACTAAGTATCTCATTCTAGCTCTATCCCTATAACCCTAACATTAATACTAAGTAGTTAATTCTTACTCTAACATTAACACTAAGGGCCAGATTCAGGAACAGTTAGGCTGGCGGATCGAGTGATCCGCCAGCCTAACTGTGACTTTGAGCCGGCGTTTCTGTTTTCTGTAACCAGAAAACAAGAAACGCCGGGTTGAAGCTCCGATGCGAGCAGCGTAACTGAGTTTCGCCATCGCATCGTTACTTCAACTTAAAAATTGCGCCGGGCGCTCATCAAAAAATATGTTAATGAGCGGAAATCGGCAATTCACGATCGAATTCCGGCGCGACGCAATGACGGTACGACGTTTCCGGACGGGATACGCGGCGCATAGATATACCTACATGGGGTTGGAGTATCCTATGTTAGGTATAGGCGTCGTCATCGCGTCGGGAAAAAAATAAATCACGTCGCTTGCGTAAAAAGTTCATGAATGGGGATGTGACGTCATTGGCGTTCATTCACAGAATTTGGAGCATGCGCACTGGGATGTTTGGACACTCGACGCATGCGCAGTACGTTGGCGGCGGGATCGCGCTTAGTTAGAATACTACACGCCCCGTACCCGCCCAATTTGAATTCCGCCGGCTCATTTGCGATGCGCTGCCGCAACTTTAGGAGCAAGTGCTTCCTGAATAACAGCACTTGCTCCTAAAATTTCAGCAGCGTAACGCAAATGAGATGCGTTACTCCAGAGCAAAGATGCTCTGCTCTACCTGAATCTGGCCCTAAGTAGCTGATCCTAACTCTAACCCTAACACTAATACTAAGTACTACAATTGAAACTTTATGATTGAAAGAACTGAAATCCAATGAATGAAAGGGGGCGGGGCCGGGGACAGTCAGGCTGGTGAAGAAAGGGCTAGATGATGGTGGACGTCCTCCAGCCAGGAAATGAGGCGGGGCTCTTTCTTATCTGATGTGTTGCAGCTTTCGATGCACGTTGTGAAAAGCTCACAGTGTCCAGTGAAATCAGAGTAGTGACTAACCATACTGTGGAATTCCACCAATGGTGGGCAACTTAAGGGGCCACACGTGGAGGGCGCTTTGTTGTGAGGATTCGGCAGGGAAAGGCCGGCGGTGACCGGGGCGGATTGTGCAGCGATTAGACTTCTAAATGCAGATTAGTGAAAGTGTTCCTCTTCTGAGGAGGTTAATGCCATTAAATCCCCTGTGATGTCCCTGAATGGCCCTCCGGAGGGAGGGGGTCTCTCTATTCACAGCAGCACTGCAGGGGGCTAATGAGCCTTCCATCCATTCATAGCAGTCTGGGTCAATGAGACCCCCGAGATTCCAGTGTGATGGAGATACTGGAGGAACTCGGCAAGAAACCTGAGAGGGAATAAATGGTGAAGGTGTAGCAGGGTGAGATAGTGGGAACCCCTCATCAGCGGGTGTACAGACCCGGGAACTCAGCACAGGGATGGTGGGAACCCCTCATAATGGGCACAGCGGGTTACAGACCTGGGAACTCAGCACAGGGATGGTGGGAACCCCTCATAATGGGCACAGCTGGTGTATAGACCCAGGAACTCAGCACAGGGATGGTGGGAACCCCTCATAATGGGCACAGCGGGTGTATAGACCGGGAACTCAGCACAGGGATGGTGGGAACCCCTCATAATGGGCACAGCGGGTGTACAGACCCGGGAACTCAGCACAGGGATGGTGGGAACCCCTCATAATGGGCACAGCGGGTGTACAGACCCGGGAACTCAGCACATGGACAGTGGTGGGGTGGGAACCCCTCATAATGGGCACAGCAGGTGTAACCCCGGGCAACTCAGCACAGGGATGGTGGGAACCCCTCATAATGGGCACAGCGGGTGTACAGACCCGGGAACTCAGCACAGGGATGGTGGGAACCCCTCATAATGGGCACAGTGGGTGTACAGACCCGGGAACTCAGCACAGGGATGGTGGGAACCCCTCATAATGGGCACAGTGGGTGTACAGACCCGGGAACTCAGCACAGGGATGGTGGGAACCCCTCATAATGGGCACAGCGGGTGTACAGACCAGGGAACTCAGCACAGGGATGGTGGGAACACCTCATAATAGGCACAGCGGGTGTACAGACCCGGGAACTCAGCACAGGATGGTGGGAACCCCTCATAATGGGGCACAGTGGGTGTAACCCCCTCATAATGGGCACAGTGGGTGTACAGACCCAGGACCCGGAACTCAGCACAGGGATGGTGGGAACCCCTCATAATGGGCACAGTGTACAGACCCGGGAACTCAGCACAGGGATGGTGGGAACCCTCATAATGGGGGTGTACAGACCCAGGAACTTAGCACAGGGATGGTGGGCACCCCTCATAATGGGCACAGCGGGTGTACAGACCTGGGAACTCAGCACAGGGATGGTGGGAACCCCTCATAATGGGCACAGCAGGTGTACAGACCCGGGAACTCAGCACAGGGATGGTGGGAACTCCTCATAATGGGCACAGCGGGTGTACAGACCCGGGAACTCAGCACAGGGATTGTGGGAACCCCTCATAATGGGCACAGCGGGTGTACAGACCCGGGAACTCAGCACAGGGATGGTGGAAACCCTTAACAGTGGGCACAGCGGGTGTATAGACCTTGGGCTGGTGGTCCTGTGAAAGGGAAGTTAGGTGAAACTGTGGGTGGTTGAAGGGCACTGTTGGGTCTAAGGGCTCTCAGTGGTGTTGGGGCACCGGGGCTCAGGGAAAGTTTTGGGAGATTAGGGGGCACTATGATTTCTGGAAGGAATGGTTTGGAAGGTTTGGGGATATTGCAGCTGGCAGGAGGCCTGGAAGGAGGGAGGACCCATGTATGAGTCTTCACAGACAGACGGCAAATCACCACTGAAGAGTCTACGCTGCTGCCTACTGACCAGGTCATACTGAAATTTAATTAACTCAACAGAGTCCTCTAGTGGTAGAAAGTGTAATCACACGTTAGCGTAGTGGATTTCGATGATATAAGCTGCCTTTCCGACAGATGAGCTCCAGTTATGATTAAGCGCATTCTGCGCGAAATGCGTTAGCTGTCATCCTTGGTTTGGAGCTGCGATGTTTGAACGCTTTGTATATAATCCTCACCGTTCGGAGTGCGGTCAGCCTGCTCGTCCTTGTTTCCAGATTTCCACAGGAACTGCCCCAATAAA